>PVIA01004176.1:0-146120 GCA_004024845.1 Tonatia bakeri
CTCTCTCTCTGCCTGTGTTCATAGACTCTCCAACTTTGGGAACCTTAACAGGAGACTCCGGCAGAGGCAATGGAAGCATCCTATGACCCAGCACACCCAGGACAAAAAGCTACAGGGTTTTTGGACCATTGCCAAGCTGTGAGATGAACCTGATAGGGTTCTTAAATAACAGCATGGCCTCAGCCTCGGGCCTGACTTCATGCTATTCCAGTCGTGTGACCTGTCTCCTGCACTGATCTAAGATAACACTTACCACAGTCTGCCTTGGAATCAAGTTACTTGTGTGTGTGCCTGCTTCCGCCACTTGACGGGAGAGCACTGACCATGCCTTACTCAACCCTGTCCCCAGAGCACTTGGCACAGGCCCTGGCTCTCCGTAGATGCTCAGTAAGTGTGCAGGGCTAACTGGAATTTTGGCAGGCCTCTTTATTTTTCATTGGTTAAACCTATGGTTCTTTTTGCTCAGTTTGAAAAGGATTAAGTGCACATTGAGTTGAAAGTCCTGGATCTGATTTCAGAGACCAGGTTCTAAAAGAAAGGCAGATCTTCAGTGTATTCCCTGTGGAACCCTGGGCCATCCTCCCCTCTTCCATACCTGTGTTTCTGTAGCTAGTTAGAGGGGTTAATACATATTGTTCTTATAGTTCTTGCTTTTTATGATTCTATTATTTTGTAGGGTAAATTTAAATGTAAAGCACCTGTTAGTTCAATTTCTCTTTCTTCACCTCTGCTGATCCTTGACATAAGATATAAAGAAGTTATTGTTCTAAACTTACAAAGGTTTATTTTTTTAAAAAAGCACTAGAATATAAGAGAAAAAGCACTACACCATTGTGCAGAGATTATTCAATGAGAATAATCATTTATCAGCTGGCTGCTATCTTCCAAGCTCTGAATGAGAAGTTCCTTATATTTGTCGAGATATTAATGTCTTATTAGCTCTCTGAGAACTTTCCTAATTTTGATTGGCAGACAAGGAAACAGCTTAATTTTTCATCAAAACAGAACCAGTCAGTGGTAGAATCAGAATTCCAATGCAGGTTGTCCTTCTACTACACATATCTGCCTTTCCATTCACCTTGAGCAAATCACTTAAGATTTCTGGGTCTCAGTTTGGCTGTAAAATGGAATTCATAGTATGTTATCACTTGTGGAAAATTAAAATTACAAAGGTAAAACAGCAACAACTTTGGAAGTCTGAAAAAATGAGCTAAGCAAATGTAAAAGATTATCACATTACTAAACAGCCAGACTAGTAGTCCAGGTAACCAAATCCTGCTTTCAAATGAAAGTGCAGTTCGAAAACTGTGGATCCCAGCAACAAAAATTTTGCACAGTGCCTTGCCCTTTGACATCCCTAGATCGAGTTATTAAATTGCTTCTGTCATGAGTTCAAGCTTATGTGCCTGTAGCATTAGAGAAGTTAGAAAAAAAATAAAACTAAGAACAGCTGAAGATTATTCCTTGATTATTCTCATTATTAAGTGAGCAAAATTTTTCAAAATGATAATCTGTGTAAGGGTACAGAGAAACAAGTGTCACCATACAGAGCATGTAACAAGAGAAAATTCTTTGTGATTCAACCTGTCAGGGTCATCAGATGACAATGTTCTTACAGATGTACTTTTGATCCACTGATCACTTCTTTAGTAATGTATTGTAAGAAGGGGTGATCGGTTTGGAAATGTGAATATGCATATCTCATATGCATATTTACATCCTCTATACCTGACTTTCAACCAAGTCAGCCTGAAGTACTCATTCACCATTTCTGGGGATGCAGAGTGGGGAAGTATAGGGAATGATCAGGACTGGCATAACGGGAATGCAGAGAGAGAGAAGAAAGTTAACACTCAGTTTCTGGCAACAAATATAAGAATTTTATGTCCATTGAATTATAATGAGATTTAAAGCAAACCTTGTTAAGGAAGAGAAAGATTTTTCTGAATTCCTATTTCAGAATTTAACTTTAAAGCCTGAAATTGTTGATCATAGCTTTTTTAAAAGAATTCTAGTTAAGGAACAGGTATAAATGATCCAGGGACATGGGCAACAGGGCGGGGACTGAGTGTGGGAGTGGGGGAAGGGGTGGGCCAGACAGGGAGAGTAACGGAGGAAAGCTGGGACAACTGTAACAGAACAACAGTAAAACAATAAAAAACAGCTCGACTAAAAAAGAGAATTTACTGGTTGTACGGAAAGAGTAAGAGGAGACAGCTCACCGCTGTCAGTACCAGTGATTGTGAGAAAAGAAGATCAAGACCAGGTTTCACTTCCCCATCCTGGGGACCAGCTCTGTTGATGTGTGTAGAGATATCTGCGCAGGTTATTTTAGAAATACCCACCTAAGAATGGGGAAACCCAAAGGCTACAGGGAGAATGGCTTGCTTTCATCTTAATAGCATGCCGGGGCCTAAAGAACTAAAGAACTCCAGCGTTCAGCCCAGTTCCTCCTCCAGGACTGTGCCAGCAGTGAGGATGGGGTGGTCCAGGAAGGTAAATGTGCCAAGGGTAACACAGATCTGTCCATGGCACTATTGGTTACGATGGCAACAAGATTCACATAGCCTCCATGTCAAATGGCAAAGGAATGCTTATAAACCGACAGAGAATTTCCTTTGACAGAGAATTTTGTGAGTAAGCTGGCATTGAGTATAACAAATATTATAGTGTGATAATCTGGGTGTTTTCTCTTTGCACTGGTGTCATGCATTGATTTTTGAAATATTTGAATTTTTATGATCTACTTTACGAACAAAAATAAGTGTCCCACAATGGCATTGAACTTTTTGTAAATGAGGCTGATACATTTTGTTTGCATTTTATTAAAATTATTTGGAAAATTTTAATCCAAATATTCAACAAATGAAGCAATAAAAACTTCAACTTTGAAACTTTTATATAATTTCAATTATTGAGAATAAAGTTTACAAGAAGGAAGATGTTAACATTTTTCCTTATAACAGCAAAAGAGAAACAAAACAAATTAAATGATGAAAATTTGCTGTGTAAAAATTTAATTTGAAAATTTAGGTGTGTTTCTAAATATGTAAACTTGTGGAAAGAGATTTTTAATAATGCTTCTCTCTATATTGGACAAGCTTGTATTCTGTTTTAGAATAATATAAAATAGAAAAGGCCTTTTACTTTGTACTATGAGGGGAAACTCCAGAAGAACCAGAATTTATTTATAAAAATGTATATTTAGTCTTACATGTTTAAACTGCAGTCACCTTCAAAGTGCTCTCCAATGATGCAATACCCCTGTTGAGACATTTTTCTGCTGCTCAAACAGTTTTTGATCTTTTTGAATTTGATGCCTTTTAGTGCTCCTGCCATTTATTTCCCTCTTCCACATCAGCAAAACTTTGAGGATTTTTTCACTGGGGAGCCAAAAATGGCCTCCGGTGGCAAGATCAGGTGACTAGAGAGGGTGAGACAGGAGAGTCACACCGTTTCTGGTCAAAAACTGCTGACCACTCAGCACGGTGAGGGCAGATGCGCTCCTAAGCGTGTCACGAAGAGTACTCCTAAGAGTACTCTTAGAGTACACTAAGTGAGCGTATACTCCTAAGAGAATACGCTCACCCACCACGAAATGGGCAAATGCACTGAAAGAGTCTTCAAAAAAAATTCACCGAAGCCGAACACAGCCTCTCACAACAACACCAGCTGGCACACTGGTGCAGATGGGTTCCTAGAGCACTCACCTAGTGGGAGAGCCTGTGCCATAAGGGGGCCACCTTCCAGGAGATAATTTCGGTTTTTTGGGGTCCCCTCTCGTATCTATGTTTGGTGAAACTTTCAAATAAATAAAAATAGAATCAATTTTTTAAATGAATTTGAATATTAAACATATTTATTAAAGAAAGATACTGTAAAAAGAGGAAAAGTCAATATTTTAACAAATATTTGAGCTGAAATATTTACTCATTTTTGTATAAAACAGAATAGAAAATATTTTACATTTTACAAACTTTTCATTGAGCTTAACAGATATTTCAACTACCATAAGAAAATATTTTCTCAATAAGAATAGTCTATAGAGAAAATTCAACTGAAAATGTCAATAATTTCACATTTATTAATTGCACAATACAACCTTGAAGAAATATTTCAGTCACTTGTCTGAAGAAATTAAAGTAATATTATATTGAAAATATGTTTTTTTCAAAAAACACCAGTGTCATGATATTAAAACAGCTATCACTAGGAAAATTAGTGCAGTTTGTGAACTTATACAGTGATTCTTTTTCAGTTAGGTGTAGAGTTCAGGTAATTAATATAAAGAAAAATGTTAAAAAATACTTCAAATGTAACTTTAATTGCTTTAATGTAGGCAGATATAGATTACTTAAATTTTTTGGAGTAAATTTTATTTTTAATAATAGGTTTTGGGCCCTGGCAGGGTGGCTCATTTAACTGGAGTGTCGTCCTGTACACACACCACACACACACACACACACACACACACACACACACATGTTGTGCATTTGGTTCCCATTGAGGGAATATAATTAGGTTGAAGGTTTGAACTGTGGTCAGGGCATGTCTGGGAGGTAACTTGTCAATGATCAATGTCTCTCTCACACCAAAGTTTCTCTCACTATCTTCCCTGCTCTCTAAAATTAGTAAACATATCCTCAGGTGAGGATTAAAAAATATGACAAAAAGTAAAAAAGATATGTTTTAAAGAGGACTATTTTATATAAATATTGTATACATCAATATATTATAACCAGTTTATCAGTCAATAAATTAAAATTTCACAATTTTGAATAATTAATTTTAGTTCTCATCTTAATTGTTCTGGACCGAACACATTACATGGTCACTTTAGATATAGCGTAGGCCTTTTCCCACATTGCTGTTTAAAGTCCAGAGCAGGGGACAGAGACAAAACATAATTAATATTTAAAAGTATAGTGAAAGTACTTTAAAAAATTTCTGAGGTGCTAGGTAATCCTTTTTCTTCCCCAGTTATCATTTTTCAAATTGAGATCGTGTTCTTACAAGGAACAGTTATGTTAGAGAAAAAGACCAGAATGCAAAGTGTTAGAAACAACCTGGAGAAAGAGGCCACAGGAGCCAGTGTGGCTTCCTCTTCCCCCACGTTCCCCAGAGGGCAGCAAAGGTGGAGACGCAGGCACTGCATGCCAGCTCTCACCACACCTCCAGAACACCCTTCTCCTGCATCTGTCAAAGCATCAGCTGGTCAAGATGTTCTTCTCTCCTTGCCCTCCAGACCCGGCCAAGGTAGCACTGACAAATAAGGTCAGGTTTGGGGGCTGAGGTGAGTGAAGCATTTTATATTTATATCCATAGACACACACTCCTGTGTATGTTCCAGTGACTTCAGGGGACTTTCCACAGTCATGGGTGTCCTGTGTCTGGTGTGAGGTAACTCTGCCTGGCCCACTGTGTTGTCTGAACACAAATCACTGGGCCAGGGGTGGGTTCCAGGGTGTATGGATTGAGGTGCAAAGGCAATCTTTCGCATTAACATTTGTCTCTTTTGTATTGCCTGTTCACTATGATAGTAACATACAGGTAGGGCTTTTTAGTAGGGTCTTTTGTTTAGTTTTGTTTTTTTTTTTTCTCTCGGGGATTGGTGGCTCTAAATTCAAGGACACATAAAATATGGATTTCAAGATTCCAACTTGGATATGGCGGGGGCTTTCCTGAATGTTTACTATGATTAATTTAACAAAGGGGTATATATATACCCCTTTATATATATAGTATAAGTAAAATAGGAGAGTGCTTGCTACAAAATCAATACTAGATAAGCATTGGTTTTTACTTTGATATTTTATGGAAGAACAAAGCTTTCTGTCTAAAGAGGAGAATTTCAGGAGAAGCAAACTGGAGGTGGGACTTGTAATAGATGATTACAAGTGGTATAAAATAACAAAATTGAACAATTTAGGAGACATGTTGAACGCAGGTTATGCGTAAGACATTGCCAGACTCCTAGAGTAAAAGAGAAAAAAAATTCCTGTCTTCAAAGAATTTAAAATCAGAGGATAAAATGTAACTGAGCTAAACGTGTGTGATGTCTCTCATTTTTTTAATGCCAAATCCTAGCCACACTGTATGTATACAATACAAAACAGTGTGTTCAAAGGAGCTAAAGAAAGTTGGACCATACTCAAGCAGCTGAGGGCACAGTGATACCATCTCATTAATGTATTTAAAGAGCAACATCTGCATCTTGGATTCTTTTCTCCCTGACATCATCTAGCCACAAACGGATGGTTCACATGAAGAAGTACATTATAGCTGCTGTGGAAGACACTATTCAGTACCCCACCCACCCACCACTTCCTTTGTTGTTGTTGCTGTTGCTGCTGCTGCTGCTGCTGCTGCTGCTGCTATTAACAGAATTTGTATTTTTGTTTTGGTTTGGGGAAGTAATGTGCTCAGGAAAGGTGGCTCATGTCCTTCGGCAGTCCCAGAGGACAGACTTTGATTACTGCTAGTGTCTATCTCTTTTGCCAGTGATTGGTTTGGATGGCATGCAACCTGGTTCTGGTTAATGGAATGTGAGGTAAAATGTGTTGGGGAACTTCAGATGAGAGAGTTGGAGAATGAATGTAATATGAAAAACCAATTTGACATCTACATGGAGAAAATAACTTGCTATTTAGCCTAGAGCATGTCATTTTATCTCCCCCTCTAAGCCTCAGTTTCCCCTTGTATTAGTCATTCTTGCCCTGTCTAATTAACAGGACTATTGTTAATAGTACCAAATTATGGATGTTAATATGATTTCTAAATTGTAAGTGCCTATAATTTAATTGCAAATTCCTTTGAAGTCTTTAGATTGAAATAAATCTCAGCAAATCTCAAATATATGCTAACATGTTAATCCTAGGGAAATATGCTTCTTATGTAAAGAAACTTAAGGTAAATATTATAACAGTGTGTGAAAGATTTCCCATGCATTTATTTAAGTGTACATATTTCATTTTCCTTCTTAATTAATTTCTCTCAAAATCCATGTGCAATTTTAGAATTATGTTATGTAATAAGGGTCAATGAACTCATGTGTATAAGGAAACATTTTGAGTTCTTCACCTCTGTGCTGTGAGAGTTTAATGACAAATGTACTAAGTGCAAATTTAGATGTTTTATTCCAGGTTCCCCACAAAACATTTATTTATTTATTTCACAAAAAAATTCAAATTTACCCAAAATAACATAATAATCACCAAGTACCCACAATGCATATTTCACAGAGATTACTTGCTATATTTTCTTCAAACATATTTTTAGAATAAAATATTACAGATACACTTGAAGACCCTTTGTACACTTTCCGAAACACATTTTGGGGTGGGCATATATACTTCCGGATCACATTTTGTACTTTGCTTACCTCTCTGTATATCACATAGGGCATTAATGAAGCATGTTTATTCAGGAGTTCCCAATACAGAGGGTCTCAAATGAAAATGGTATTTATTTCCTTCTCCTGTAGCAGTTCGTAGGGAGGTGGAGGCTTCTGAGTAGGCAGTTTGCTTCAATCCATGATATTTTGTTGTTTCACCATCTCATAAGGCAGCAGTTTTCCGATCTGAGGGCTCCAAAGGGATCCCTGGGATTCTTTCAAGGTGCCTATTTCCAACACGACCTTTGACTCTACCTTTTTCCAACTATATCCCTGTGTGAGGTCAAATTTTCTTCAAGTGTATCAATGAAAACAACATTACTATACACTGAATGCAAAAACAGATGGAAAAGTCAACTTGTCTTGAATAAAGTCAGACATTAAAAAGATTTTTAAAAATGTAAGAGTGCCACCTTTTCACTAAATTTAAAGTTATTTTTCACAAAATAACATTAGTATAAACATTTATAGCATTTTAGTGAAATAAATACATTTTAATGTCTCAATTTTAATTTTAAATATGATCAAAATCAATAGGCATTCCAATGTAATTAAAGTTTTTTGAGGTTCTTAATAGTAAAGCTAAAAACATGTAGTATCTATTTAGTAGCAATATTCAGCTAAAACTATTTTTTACTGCGAAAAAGGAAGAATACATTTAGGGGGGAAAATTAAAAAGCTTCTGCATGGCTAAAGAAAACATCAGCAAAATGAAAAGGGAACAAACTGTATAGGAAAATATATTTGCCAATGATACCTGGGCAAGAGTTTGATCTTCAAAATATATAAAGAACTCACACAACTCCACACCAGGAAGACACACAATCCAATTGAAAAATGGGCAAAAGACCTGAACAGACACTTCTCCAAGGAGGAAGATATATAGGGGCCCTAAAGACACATGAAAGCACAGATAAACCTTCAAAACACACTTTTGAATTACAAAAAAGTAATAGCAGAAGGATGCATGTGGAAAGATACTATTCAAGTAAATTCTTAAAGCACATGTTTATTATATATTGTTTATGAACACACATATTTTATTAAATTGCTACTTTTCCCCTAAATGTATTCTTCCTTTTCCATAGTAAAAAGAGTGTTAAATATGTCCACTAAAAAGACACTACACTTTTTTTTAGCTTTACTGTTAAGAACCTCAAAGAACTTTAAGTACTTTAGAATGCATATGAAAGGATGCTCAGCATCAGAAGCCATCAGAGAGATGCAAATTAAAACCAGGATGAGATACCACTTCAAACCAGTCAGAATGGCCATGATGAACAAATCAAGAAACAGCAAGTGCTGGCAAGAATGTGGAGAAAAGGGAACTTTAGTACACTGACTGGTGTAGCCACTGTGGAAAACAATATGGTATTTCCTCAAAAAACTAAAAATGGAACTGCCTTTTGACCCAGCAATTCTATTGCTGGGATTATACCCTAAGAATACTGAATCACCAATTCAAAAGAAACTATGCATCCCAATGTTCAAAGCAGCACAATTCACAATTGCCAAGTGCTGGAAACAGCCTAAGGGCCCATCAGTAAATGAATGGATCAAACACCTGTGGTACATTTATGCAATAGAATACTACGCAGCAGAAAGAAAGAAGTGACAGCATGGATGGAACTGGAGAGCCAGAAAGTGAAACACAAATACCATATGATCTCACCTATAAGTGGAACCTAATCAACAAAACAAACAGGTGAGCAAAATAGAACCAGAGACATGCAAATAAAGAACAAACTGACAGTACCCAGAGGGGAGTGAAGAGTGGAGTAACAGGAAAAAGAAGAGGAAGGATCATCAAGAAAATATATAAAGGACCCATGGACAAAGACAATGGGGGGAGGACTCAATGTGGGAAGTGGAGGTGGGTAGGGCAGGGGGAGAGTAATGGGGAAAAAGGGGACAATTGTAATTGAACAATAAAAAAAAAAGATTTACCTATGCTGACACATATAGATCTAGTTTATTTATTTTAACTGTTGAATACTATCATACTGTAGGACTATGCCACCCTTATACATTTGACTTGTGAACATATAAAAGGTTTCTAATTACTCACTCTTAAGAGAACTGCTGCAATAAACATCCATTTGCATATCTTGTTGCATAAATATGAGTTCCTTTAGAGAATTGAGGATTAACTTCTGTGTTTTAGGACATATATGGCTCTAAACTTTATTAAATGTTAAGTTATTCTCCCAAGTGAATGTGCCAATTTGCAAACTGACTTAATGCAGTTTAAGAGTCCCTTTGTCCTCTCTTCTTCATTCTTTGGCATTATCAAATTGTTAATTTTGTCAATGTAATGGTAGGGGAATTGAAAGTTACTATTGTTTGATTTATAGTTCTCCTTTTAGAAATTAGAATAGTAAGATATAGGTATGATGGCAATCAAAAGAATTTTTGATAACAGTGATTACATAATTGAAGTTTATTTTTCTTGTAAGAAGTGTGAAGCAAAATAGTTGCTAGCATTGGTTTTGCATATCATTAATATAATCAAGAAAATTAGGCTCAGTCGTCTTTCTGTTGCATTATCCCAAGTATATTTTCTTTTTTGTCTATGATTATCATTCTGTGGTTGCAAGATGATTGCCATTATGCCACTTAAATGTTTAATAGAGAGAGGGGGAGGTAGAAAGGTTGATCATACAGTCTCCTCTTGGACCTGTCCCCTTTTATCTGAAAAGGAAAGGTCTTTTTATTTAGTTTTATTTTTCCTCAGAGCTGGGTTAATTAGCCAACACTAACCCATCATTCTTGTAGATTTAATAATTTAGAGAATGATAGGACATGACCTTCATATTTCTTCTTATCCCAAACTGTCTTAGCTTTTTAAGGATCTTTATTCTTTTGCATGACTTTTAGGATCAGCTGGTCATATTTCTCTTAATTTTTTTCCTTAGGGAATTTTGTTAGATTTGCATTTTTTTACAATTGAGATAAATGCATAGCTTTACAATATTGTAAACAGCAAACAGTTGGATCTCACTTTTTAAATTCAACCAAACAATTTCTGCCTTTTAATTGTGAAGTCTCTTTACATTTAATGTAACTGTTGATATGGATATGGTTGTGTTTAAGTTTACTGTTCTAGTCATCAGCTCTTGATTTACTTTCAATCTTTGGGGGAATAAAATATGTTCTGTAAAACCTATATTATTAATTATTTGGGCACTATGAAAAATGATGAAAATAAATTCTTTAACAAAAGGAGAAATTATACCAGACGGAATCCCAATTCTTCAAAAGAGAATGAAGTGTATCAGAAAGATAAATATCCAGGAAAATATAAAATACTTTTTTATTTTTTATTATATGAATATTTACCTTTAAATTTGTTTAGAGGAATACTAATTGTTTAAGGCAAAAATAATAATATTGTGGGTTTTATAGCATACATACTCATATAAAGAAACCACAAAAAGCACAAAGGATGTTGTGTATCATCATCTACGGAAGAATCTTTCACCTCCTGCCACTCCCCCAGGCATGGAAATAAGACTGGTTCTCTTCTATCCTAGAAGTGATTTTACTTTATTTTTGTATTTTTATACACTCGAGCTTCTGATAAGTTTCCAAAACTCATTTATAGCATAAATGGATTTTTGACTTTTAAAGAGTTTTGACTTTTTGAATGCTAACCAGAAGCGAGGCATATCATTCCCTTTCAGTAATTCTGGACATACTATTTGATTCATAATTTCTTCTGAATTGTGTTTATTAGTTTACTAACACATGGGAAGTTTGATGTATCTGCTATTGATTTTTAATTTCATTGCATTATGTGTTATAGTAGGTATTTGGCTTTTTAAAGTGCTTTGTTATTGACATTCCTGAAGAATGGCTTGGAGTTGCTGCCTACCATTCTTCTCCATAAGCATATAGTCTGCCTTACTTTGAAGCCAATATAGAACTGAGAAATCAAGAGCAAAGTCTAATTACATTAGCCCATAAGTCAAGCTGCTTCTAATATCTAACTTAGACTTTCCAGTTACACAAATCTATTCTTCTTTTGTTTTTCCTCTCAATCCAGTTTGAATTGGACTTTCTTTCTCACGTACAACCTAATATGGAAAACATGATGAGTTCACTTTTAGAGATACTGAGTTTGTGTTGCAGTGGAACATAACAGCTCAGTAAGATGTGAATTCAGAGTAGAATGCCATGAGTTTAGACAGAGCATAGTGCCCGGGACTTGCAGGCATGACCAGGTAATAAGCTGGTGCTACACTAAGTTTTCAACATCTGAAGTCAGTAAGTCTCCAATGATGGTTAATTTTATGTGTCAACTTAACTGATTCTCAGGATGCCCAGATATTTGTTTAAACATTATTTCTGGGTGTGTCTGTGAGGATATTTTGAGATGAGAGTAGCATTTGAATCCATACACTCAGTAAAGTTGATCACCCTGTCCAACATGAGGGGCATTATCTAATCCATTGAGAATCTGAATAGAACAAAAGGCAGAAAAAGAGAATTTGCCCCTTCTCTGCTTCTCTGCTTAAGCAGCTGGGCATGGGTGTACACACACACACATACACACACACACACACACACTCTGTATTGAGAAACCTAATACACCTCCCTTTAGCTATTTCAGAGTTGACAATCACATATTATTCTAAATGCTTTCATTACCCAGGACCTTTGGTTTCAAGCAATATCTTACTTAAATGTGTCTCTTGGCCACCATTCACATTCGGAGGGCAATGATACATTGTCTGCATCTTGGTATCACCTAAGAGAAGAGACAGTACTTAGGATTTGCTGACTGTTATCCTTTTCCCCGCCATTGCCAATATTTAGCAAACAAAATTGCCTTTGCCATAGTTACCTGGGAATCAGTTCCTGCACACAACCACTACAGACTATGGTGTCTCTACCAAGCACGCCCAGGACAAGAGATGCTTGGATGCTTGCAGCCCTCAGCTTCTCCTGGAACAGCTGTAGCATGTGAGATTGCTTTTAATTATTCCCTAAATTTCCTCAAGAGAAAAGCAGAGAAATAAAGGCTGTCCACCAGAAAACTTTTTTTTTCAATAAGAAATTAAGCAGAATGAACCCATGAGTAAGGTATTTAAACACAGTTTAAGTAGGCCAGCCTGCCTTTGAAGTGGGTTTTCTCCGCACCACCTCTTTTTCATTCCCTGCTCTGCTGCCCTTTGCTCAGACTCTCATTTCCATTCGCACTGTTAGCAATGAATCTTTCTATAATTGCTTAAAGTTTGCATAAAAATTATGTCTTTTCAGTAATCCTCTAGTTTAGGTATTTCCCCCATTTTGCCAATGACAAAACTAAAAATAAGAGAAATTAAATTAGTTCCCCTAAATTGTCATGTTCATTGCTTTCAGAGCTTAGACTTACTTCCCACTACAGCACTTGATATGCCTACGGTTTATACAGTATTTTGACTTGGACGCTACCGTTTGAATTCAGCTGAACTAGACATTGTAGGTTAACTCCTGTAACACCACCACCACCAACTATGCCGCCACCTTGCACTGAATCTCACAGGATTAAGAGAATGGAAGCTGCTCAAACTTCCAACTCTCAACCATATTTCAGGCTGGAAAAGAATGAAAAAATAAGAGCTTTTCCTAAATGTCTGTACCACTCCTTTATGGAAACTTCCAATAAATCCTTCTCAGCAATATTTACTTATATCTCATTGCTAAAAGTTACTCACATAGCCACTCAAGCTGTTACGGAAATTAGGAAGTGTAGTCTTTTGGCCAGGTATGATTGGTCCCAGTGACACAGGGATTCCACTGGTAAGAAGGAATAACGCTGTAAGTTAGCTGTCTCCATTACCTCCTGCCTCTATATTTCAGACTTATTCCCTTTCTGATATTACACTTAAGGTAAAATCAGAGGTGAGATCCAAAGCAAAAAAAGTAAGTATCTGGCCTGGAATAAAGTAAGAAATTGTGCATATTATTTAGTAATCGAAACTAGAATTTTAGATTTTAGTGAATTCTGCTTTCCAGGATCAGTCAAAGAGTTGCACCAGTATGCCCTACTCAAAAAATCACACTGCTACAGATAACTATTACCTACTCTTCTTCTCATTTTCTCCCTTATTTTCTTACTTTTTAAATATAGATTACTTGAAAACTGTTCTATACTACCTATACATTGCACCTAGAAGTCAGCAGTTAGCAAAATCTTTATGGTTTCTGCTTTTGTGAAGCTTATAGACCTTGTCCTTCAATATATCCGATGCCTTTTCTAAAAATATCTCTTCAGAGTTAATCTTCCTAAAGGGTGTAGTTGTATAATTCTCTCTCATTAAAAAAATAATATTTAGAGATATCATATTTGTAGTGGTTGAATACACAGTTTTGGATTTGGCTTTCAACTCCATCATTTGTTAACCTTGAGAAAATTACTTAATTTCTTCATATTTGAATGTCTTCAGTGTTAAAATACTGATAATATCCTAATTAATGAAGGTATTGTGATCATAGTTATAAGTAGAATAAATACCTGGAGTTTTTATCCCCGGACATCACACTTCAGAAAAGCTAGACAACCCATGCACATGTTCACAGTTATAAAAATAACTAAACTTAGTATCAAATTTATCTAAATTTTTAAGCATACTAAGTTAAAATGTAAAGCTCTAATGTGTCTTACCTGATTGATAATAGTTATACATGAAATATTTCACAAATAAGTTTATTTGAAATGTAATCTTCCCTTCTTGCTTGTTATAGTTTGTTGTGAGGTTTGATTGAAATAATATGTTTAAGATTCTTAGCAGTGTCCTTGAGTGTTGGGCCACTTCTAAGACTTTCCACCAAGATCTCTGATGCTGGTGTTCATGCCCTTAGGAAATCCCATCTCCTTGAGTGTGGATTAGATCAGTGACTTTTGCTTCTATCCAATGGAACAGAGCAAAGGTGAAAAATGTCATTTGCATGATTCCCTTTTATTATATAAAACATCATATGGCTAGGTCAAGAGACTTTCTGTTGGTTTGATGAAGTAAACAGCCATGTAGTAACTGTGAGTAGCCTCTAGGAGCTGTGGGCTGTCCCCATGCTCTGGCCAACAAAATCATGGGGTCCTCAGCCCTCCAACTGCAAGAAAATACATTCTCCCAACTACATGAGTGATCCTGGCTGTAGACTTCTTTCAGTAGAGCCTTCTATTGAGAACACATCCCTAGTCCACATCTTGAATTCAGCTCTGTAAAAGCCCAGCTAAGCCACAATGAGATTCCTGACCTATAGGAACTGAGATAATAGATGCATGCTGTTTTTAATTCACTAAATTTGCAGTAGTTCTTTATTCAATAATAAATAATAAAGTTTAGCATATAAAAAGGGCTCATAAGAACAGTTTTTAAATTATTAATAACAGAGTTAAAATTCTTGGCATGTCATTTAAGACTATCCAAATTAACTGATATATTTTAATAGATTTATTTTCCAGCCTGAGCTTTAAACATACTGAATTATTGGTTCTTTTTGTTTATTCATTTATTTTTTATTAACTTTAATCTTTATTGTAGTTTTTACATTACCTTGTAGTCCCCTTATATCCCCCTACCTCAAGCAATCACTACACTGCTGTCCATGCTATCTCTGAAATATCTTTATATTACTTGACTGTACTTGTGGTTCACTCATTTACTGAAAATACCTCACTTATTTTCCTTTCCTCGAATCATTCTCAATTTTTAAAGATCCATTTTAGGTACTATCTACTTCATAGATATTTTTTCAAGTGTACTGGCTAAGACTAATTTATATTTTGTATTTTCATAGCATCTACTTTTCACTGTCATCAAAACTCTTACCACATTGTCATATCATTAATTATACTGCATTTACTATATTTATTTATATTTAACCAATTGTAAATATAAAATATTATTTTAATTCCTTCACACAATTTTAGACAGACTTACGATTTAAGTGTTCTTTCTATATAATTCAGTCTCTGCCTGAAGGACTAAGGACTATGCTTAGTTCTTCAGATTTCTAGTCTGTGACTACAACCTGGCTTCTCTCCAGAATGACATTTGGATTTGTGTTGAGAAAATAGTAATTTAAGTAACTCCATGGCTGTAAGAGAGATACAAGTTGACGTGGCAACTTCTATATTCTTGACGTGGTTAGTGAAGTCAGATGGTTTGTGTTACTCCTTGGACTGGTGATAATTGAAGTGTAACTTGTCCTGTTTTGTTTTTCAATGAGGGTATGTGCTGGTGTCTGTAGAGCAGGTCTCTATCCATTTAATTTCTTTTTGGTACATCTGGGTCTCTTTCCCAAGGTAGGCAAATTCTTCCCACCGAGACTGAAGAAGCAACAGCATTTCTTAAGATCTTCTTTCATTAAAATATTAGATACTACCTCCATATCATTGATCCTATACTTATATACACAATACTGAAAGTGGTGCTTGGCTTAAGGCTTGAGTGCTTTCGGGAGCCTTTACCCACTCCACATTCTTTGAAGGCATATTACAGAAGCTCCCACGTTCTTAGGCTCCTCCATTCTACTGGAATGTTTAAAAACTTCTAATGTTTACCACTAAACTGCAGGTCTGACAGTAAAGTGAAAAAACAAGAACACTGGTACCTGACTTCATACCTTTTCTGCTATCTCCTTTCTTCTTCACAGAACTCCTTTGGTTAAAAGATTTTTTCTCTTTTTTACAGTGTGGGTCTTTTTTTTTTTTTGGTTTGTTTGTTTTTGGTAAATAAGGCACAAAATCTTAAGACACAGGCAAAAGCTTACCTTCTCAACACCTCAAAAAACAAATTGTCTGACCCTAGCCTGTTGAAAATGCAAAAGTTTTCTTCCAATAAGTTTGAATAAGTTTATGACATTGTCTTGCCTCAAAAATTCTATTTTGAAGACTTCTTTTCCCAGCTTCAAAGAAGTAACCAGTATATAGGGTCTGGCACAAATAATGCCCCTTTCTTATTACAAAATCTTTTATTACAAAATCATAAGCATATAATCCTGTTACATAATAATATCATATTCAAGCATATCATATGACATTTTAGTGAAATGTTCAAATTAAAACTATAAATTATTTCACCCATCTTGTTACCCAGCCAACCACAGTGAAGCAGGTGTTACTTATGCCAGACCCTGTACTTGCCCTTCTTCCCGAATCAGCTATAAAACCAGACAAATATATGAAGTAACTATTTTCAGCTATTAGACCTCAAGAAGCACAGGAGTGTGACTCTGAATGTGAAAGAAAATAAGTGTGGTAAGCCATGTTAAACCATGGTTCAGGGAGCAAAGACCCACTAGAGAACACTCTTGCTGAGTTGAAGAGAAAAATGTTGAAGTTCTGGGAAACTGAGGTATTTAGAATTTATGAAGCAAGTTACTAGGTAGGATAAATTTATCAAAAAAGCACTCTAGAAATATTCATGAGAATCCTCTTGAGTCTGATGCTTTACATTTGTAGAATGAAACCCCTTGAGACTTGAAAAAGTTTCTTCAGGCTCTGTAGGGGGAAAAAAACAGAGAAAGCTAAGAGCTGTTCGATTTCCAGCAAGCTAAAGTGAAGAGGCCTAACTGAACACCTTGGCCATTCATCGGAGATCACAGAAAGGTCGTGCTTTAGTGGTCAGACTAAACTAGCACTAGGATGAAGTGTACTCTAGAATTGTCCTAACAAAGCTTAAAAACAATTTTTGAAAAGATCAAAATGATTCACAAGTAAGTTAACTTCATTCCAAAACAAACTTTAACACTCTTTAAAGACAATAAAATTCAAATATTCAAACATAATATTTACAATGTTTTAGATTAAAGTAGAAATTAATAGACATGTAAAGAAGCCGAAAGAAAAATGCTTCTTTAACAGTAAATTAGAAAGACCTCAAGAATTATGGTATTATTAGACAAGTATCTTAAAACATATGTTATATACACACACAGATATAAAACATCTGTTATGTATGTGTATATATGTACATGTAACAGATTTTTAAGATACTTATCTAATATATATATATTATATTTATAAACAAAAAACTAAATTACAGTATTTAGCTGAAAGATACAATACTGTTTAGACACTGCAGAAGAAAATATCAATGAACTTGAGGAACAGAAATAAAAATTATGTAAGCTGAAGCACAAAGATAAATAGACTGGAGAAAGTTTGAGCAGTAGTGATTTATGAGACCTGTCAGTAAGACTAAAACACGTAACTGGAACTCCAAATGTGTGTGTGTGTGTGTGTGTGTGTGTGAAGGGGAGGTGGCATACAAATTATTTGAAGAAATAATGGCTAAAAAAATTCTGAAATTTGATGAAATCTATAAAGCGACAGGCTCAACAAAATCAATAAGCACCTAAGCAGGAGAAACACAAGGAAAACCACACCGAGAGACATCAAAATAAAATTGCTAAAAAAAAAAGATAAAAAGAAAAATTCAAAACAAGCCAGAGTAAAAGATAATTTTATATAAAAAGATTGAAGAAAAAATTTTCTATATAAATAATGAAAGCTAGAAAAAAATGGCATCTAAGTGCTAAGCAATAAAATTTTAAAAAGATTAATCTGGACTTTTATATTTATTACAAAATCTTTTTAAAATGTAGGTGAAATAAAGACTGTTTTTTAGACAAACAGCTGAGAAAATTTATTGTCAGCAGACCTGCGCTATAAAAGATATTAGTGGAAATTATAAGGTCAAAAGAATTGCAGACAGATGGACATTTTGATCTATACAAAGGAATAAATAAGAAGTCCAGAAATGATAATTTAGTAAAGATAATTTTTGTCATTTTTAATTAGTGTAAAGAAAAAACAATTGTTTAAAAAGAAAATAATATCAATATATTGAAGAGCTGTAGAACATATAGAAGCAAAATATTTAAAAATAATAGCAAAAAATAAATAGCATGGATGACATGTAAGCATAACATTGAATTAAAAATGTGTATATTGAAATCCCAGAGCAAGTACTAAAACCAACCAACAAACAAGCAAAACCAGAAGTATACCTAATAGACTAATAATACAAATAAAAAGGAATACAAGTAATCCATTGGGAGGCAGAAAAATAAAAATAAAATAATAAAAATGGACTTTAAATAGAAAGGTAAAAGACCTAAAATCCATCATTTTAATGCTAATAGTAAAAGGAATTGTATAAACGCTCCTATTAAAGGGCCAAGATTATCCAGAAAAAAAGTGAGAACCACGTATATGCTGCCTACCAGGCAAGCGCATTAAAATACAGACACACATGGGTTAAACATAGGAACACAATAAATCTATAGTATAGATGTGTGTGCATACATGAGGGCAGCCTATATTCATAGATTTTCTAGATGTATCCATTGAGATGACCTGGCACCAGTGACACCCCAGTAGTAATAAGCACATTTTGCACTTATATTTTGCTTCCTAAATAAACCTGCTGTTTTAGCTTGATGTGTAAAGGGCTTGGAAGTTTTCACTCTACGATAACAACAACAACATTAACAAAAGCAACTGTGAAAACTGAAAATTAATGACTTTTTTTGACCCATCAGAGAACTGAGGTAAAAGAACAATCCACCACTCTGATATTTGGGTACAGGTGCATCCAGAGAGATGCAGGTGAGATCCATTTACCTGGAGCGGAAGCCCGTCATACACTTGTAGAAACAATTAACTGGTACCTTCGATAAACTTCTGAAGGCTGACTGTGGACTACCACAAATGTAAAATACTACTAGGCCTTGAAGTCTCAAGAAGACCTAAATGCTTTTGTGAGCATTATATCCAGAAACTCAACAAGATACTCATAGTGAAAATTCAAGAAAGATCCTTTTATGGGTTTATCAAAGAAGGGGGAAAGTAGTTGCATTAGTTCTCTAGGGCTACCATGACAAAGTACCACAAGTGGATATGGCTCATAGTTCTGGAGGACAGAGGTATAAAATCAAGGTGTCAGCAGGCCCATGTTCTCTGTAAAACCTATAGGGAAGAATCCCTTGCTGCCTATTCCTAGCTTCCGGTGGCGGTCATCCATCCTCAGTGTCCCTGACTCACGGGCTGCAGCTCTCCAGTTGCTGCCTCTGTCATCCATCACATGGCATTCTCTCTGCATGTCTGTGTTCAAAGTTTCCTTTTCTTATAATATACCAGTCTTAGTGGATAGAGATCCACCCTAATTACCTCATTTTAATTTAATTAAATATGCAAAGACCCTTTTTCCAATTGAGGTCATGTTAATAGGTGCTGGAGGTTAGGAAGTCAACATATCTCTTTAGGGGAACATGATTCAGACTGTAATAGTAATAATTGTGAAATATACTTAGAACCCTCATAACAAAGGTTTACTATTCATAAGAAAAAAATTTTCCAGAGCCTTACCCTAAATAAGATAAGGGAACTCCTCACACCAGATCCCCTAGCTTTTTGTCTCACTTAAAAGACAAAGTAATAAAATACACTCAGCAGGTGTTATGGTTTTAAGAGAAAAGAATGAAAATGCTATAGTCAGAGGAGGCAGCAGCAGAAGGAGAGGGCAAACTATATACCACTGGGAAAACCTTTATGAAAGTCATATTCCCCAGACACAAGCCCCCTAAAGAGACTAATATTTTAATCAGTGGATCTTCAAACACTCCCCCCTCCAACCACACACTTTATCTCCACACCAGTAGGCCTCCAGTATAATAACAGTGGATTACAACTTAAAACGATGCAAGAAACAGACTCTGTCTTAAGAGGAATCTTTAAGGAGGCCCAACATCAAGAAAGGAGACAAAAACAGGGACACTAAAGTAATTTGAATTTTCTGGCACTTATAGAAACAGCAAACATTAAACATAGCCCAACTCCTAGGCAGATTAACATAATCCTCACACTAAATGCCTATTTATCTCAGTTTCTATTATCCAATAAAACATATTCAGCTTTCAGAGCATGCCAAAAGGCAAGAAAAAACACAGTCTGAAGAGACAAATCATCGTCAGAACCATCCTCAGATATGACACAGATATTGAAATTATCACAAAGGAATGTAAAATAATTATGATTAATATGCTAAGGGCTCTAAGAAAAAAGTAGACAACATGCAAGGACAGATGGGCAATGCAAGCAAAAGGATGAACACATTAAGAATAAATAGGAATTTCTAGAAAAAAAAACACTGTACCAAAAATGAAGAATGCCTTTGATGGCTTATCAGTAAACTTGACATTGCTCACAAATCAGTGAAGTTTAAGACAGGCAAATAAAAACATCCCAAACTAAAATTCAAAGGGAAAGAAGAATATGGAAGGAAGGAAGGAAAGAAGGGAAATAATAACAGAGCAATCAAGAGTTGTGGGATACTATTTGAAGTAGCAGAGAAAAAGAAATAGAGGATCAAACAGAAAATGTGGTGCGATAATGACAGAACGTTCCAAAATTAATAACACGCACAATAAATTACAGATGCAGAAACTTCAGAGAATCTCAAACAGCATAAATAATAAACAAACAAACATATTTCAAAACACACCTCTAAGCACACCACATTCAAATTCAGAAAACCAAAGAAAAAGTGCAAACCTTGATAGAAGCAGGGAGTGGGTGGAGACCTTCATCAACGTACAAAGATAAGAACTACAGCAGACTTTTCATCAGAAACCATTTGATCTAGAAGAGAGTAGAATGATATTTTTAGTGTTGAAAAGAAAAAACAAAACCACCATCCTAAAATTCTATATCTGAATAGATCATGTTTTGAATATGAGGAAGAAATCAAGATTTTTCTCAGACAAACAAAAGCTGAGGTAATTTATTTCCAACAGATCTTCCTTTGAGAAATGTTAAAAGAAATTCTGTAGGCAAAGGAAAAAATGATATAGGTCAGAAACTTGAATCTACATAAAGAAAGGAACCAACAATTCTAGGCAAATTGCTAATTTTAGGCTTAATGCAGGGAAAACATAAAATGAACCATCTTGCAATGTCAGGAATAAGGAAGTGCTAAAAAAACAAAAGATGAAACTTGCCCTGGCTGGCGTAGCTTAGTGGATTGAGCGCGGGCTGCGAACCAGGCATCACAGGTTCGATTCCCAGTCAGCGCACATGCCTAGGTTGCAGGCCATGCCCCTCCAGCAACCGCACATTGATGTTTCTCTCTCTCTCTCTCTCCCCCCCCTTCCCTCTCTAAAAGTAAATAAATAAAATCTTAAAAAAAACAAAAGATGAAACTTGTCAAAGGGACACAGGAGCCAACAGAAAGAGCCTTCAGTGGTTAAGGCTGATGTAATTAGAGCAGAAAGTCATACAATATGGTAGTGGAATAAACATGTAAAATAGATAATGCCAAGTCCATACTAATATAAGTGGTTAAACCAATAGATAAAAGAGAGAGATGGAACAAATCTTTCCAAAAGAATTCCAAATAATAATGCATAGCTACACCTCCTTCCAGAAACTGTAGGCTAATTCTCCCCTTCTTCAGTGTGGGTTGGATTTAGGAATTTGCTTCCAAATAAAGGAGTATGGAAAAGAAAAGCTTAGCAAATTTATAGGGGAATATCTGGCAAACTCCAACTTAGCCAAGTGATCAAGGTTAACATCACCAGCGAAAAGTCATGTTACTATTATTTACTTCCTGACATAATATGGTGAGAAGCACACTTCACCTCTGTGGTATTCTTCTACAAAATCCTTAACCCCTGTATGCAAAACTGTAACATAATCATAAAAACCACAAGGAAAATTTAAAAATATTTTAAACATGAAAATATAAAACACAACATAATAATATGTGTGAAGTCTAATGAAAGAGCATTAGAGGGAAATTTCTTGCTAAAAATTCTAAAATTATAAAAGAAGAAATGTCTAAAGGCAATGTATATATCCAGAAGAAACTGGAAAAATAACAATGAAAGCAAAACTAAGTATATAGAAGAAAATTTAAAATGTGGAAAACAATCACTAAAAAAAATAAATAGAACAAAACAAAAATATCAATAAAATTATTAATTTATAGCACTGATAAAAAGAAGGAAAAGTGTTTGCTCACAAATATCAGCATGAAATATGGTCCAATACTAAAAGCAAAAGTATAGTAGAGAATGTTATAAACAAGTTCAAGGCAATATGCATAATAAGTTAGATGAAATAAATAAATTCTAGTTAAGATGACTGACAATAAAAAGTGTTGATGAGGATAATAACTAGAGTTGTCTTATATTGCTGGTGAGAGTGCAAAGTGATGTGGTTACTTTGGAAAACATTATGGTAGGACCTCATTAAGTATAAAATATGTATAAATTCTGATATAATAATTTTGCATATATATAATAAAGTAAGTCCATGCAAATACACATATGCAAATTTTCTTAACAGCATAATAGCCCAAACCAAGTTGGTTTTCTTAACAGCATAATAGCCCAACCTAAATATCTGTCAACTAATGGTTATGATTTACCTATACTGTAGAATACTACTTAGTGATAAAAACAAAATATTAATAAGAATGAATCTCAAGATATTAAGGAAAGTGAAAAAGTCAGATATAAGGAAGTCTATGTACTTTATGATTCCATTATATGTAACTCTAAAAAAGACATATATATAGTCACAGCAAGTCAGCAGATGCTGAGTCCAGGTGGTGCTGAGGGTCATGGACTCTGCATTAGGGAAATTTCTGTTGTGTAGGGAAACTCTACAGTTTAAAGATGATGATGTTTACATGAGGTATGCATTTGTCAAAACTCACTGAATTATCTAGTGAAAATGCATGCATTTTATGGTCATCAAATTATACCTAATAAGGATGGTTTACATAATTCTCTTTTGGAAATTAGAAACAGAAAAAAAATCACTTTGTCTTACTTCTCTGGTAGCCCTTTATTTCCTCTGCCAACCTGAGACAAGCGAGTGCCTCCAGCAAAGTAGTAAAAATCAGAGAAAAATATAAAAACTAAATAACCATAAAAAAGAGAAAAAGCACATTAATATGTTTGGAACATTTTGTTCCTGTACATTCTCTTATCTTTTCATTTTTATATAAACTTCTTTCTATCTAATGCTGATTCAGAATAAGCCACCAATATATAATTATTAAATTTATGCATTATGTATACACTTGACATGAAAGTATTTAAGGGCTCCAGAAAGAAAGGATGGCCGAAGTTCTCCTCCCAGCTCTGGGACTGGAATTGGCAAGCCACTCCATCATCCCAGCCACAATTTCCTCATCTGCACTGTGGGGGATGAAACTTAGTGATGACTAGGTTCCTCCTAGATGGTCCTTTCTAAGGTTTTGTCTGTCTGTGATATTAGAACACTGATGTATTATCCAAAACAGAAGATAAGAAACAACCCTCAACAGCGTAGCTGAATTAAATTCCTTCTCAGGTTTAAGAGATGATTAAAGGCAATTGAAGTGAGGAAAACCTGATATAATCTATAAAACCTGCATGCATATGTTGCTATTAGTGCTTGTTGAAGTCCTCTGTCTTATTCAGCTCTTTCTGCTCACCATCACCAATACGTGGTGAGAGCTTGCATACAGTAGGTGTTTAGCAAGAGAAGATTGAAAGGAATTATTAAATAACCCTCTTCTTTTCTAAGTCATGCTGGGTTACTTTCTTGATTTATAATCAAACATTAAAAATAGTCCGCCTTTGAATATAGTTTTGGCTCTGAATCATGAATAGAGTATTATAGTTATTGTCAGATATGAATAAATTTAGGTTGTTAATTTTATTTTTTGTATTTGTTTTTGGATCAGCAAACAGTTATAAACTTGAACATTTAAACATCACACTCTTTTCCTTGTTCGACAGCTATGAGGTGTTGAGTCCATTTCATAAAGCCATAACTAATAGGAAAAGTCTCTAATTCAGAAGTGTGGGTGACCACCGATGTGAGAGTTGAGTGTATTCTTGGGGGAAGGGTGCATATATCTAGTGAGGTACCCTAAGCAAGGTGACATTATAAAGACAGAGGACAGAGGACAGAGCTCAGAGGTAGAAAATAGACAGAAATGGGCAATAGGAGACTGGTGAGTCCGACATTCAATCCTTAGCAAATGCCCAGGAGAAGTGCTGTTGCCCACGGTTGTCTTTCACATGTTCCCTGGGCGTGATGCGAGGGAGAGTTAGCAGTATTTGTAGAGCCAATAACAATGTGTTCCCTTCACATTTATTTCTCTCTCTTTTATTTTTGCATATTACTAATGAGAAGCATGTAGCTTTTAAGATTAGTAGAATAGTTTTTAATAAGACTTCACAGGTGAATTAAACTGTGTTTTTCTTGGAATTCAGATGTATCTTATAAAATTTTGAAAACTTGGGTGTCAGCAAAGAAACAAATCACAAGGGCATTTGGTTCAAATGCCATTTTGGTTCCAAATGGAAAGGGGGTGCTGAGCAGCCTGCTGCCTTGGTCATCCTGACCAGCCCCACAGACAATATCTGATTCGGCAAACAGATGCTGAAGGAACAGATTTCTCTAGAAGTCTCAGAGATACTGTGGCACTTCCTCAGCACCCACACCAAAGAAAGAGTGAGGGAATTCCCTACTTCTGCATAGAAGCCAATGTGAATTGAGTACAAGAGAACTCCAAGCCCCTCTACTCCGGGAGATCTGTGACACACAGCTGATAATGGCAGAGAGTGGGGTGGATCCCAGGGAAACCCAACAGGTTTCCAGACACTGTGCAGATGAATATGTTAGAAGCTTCACAGGTAGAAACACCTTCAGTGGTGCGAGAGCAGGGAAGAAAAGCAGTGACACTTATGTTGTGATAAAGGCAAAGCAAGTTCATGAACATAAACAAGAAATAGTTCTTGGGGGTCCCTAGATAATGGAGAAAAACTGTGGAAACATTTAGACCATATGTATTGGAGAGAGCAAGAATCAAGATCAGCAGTGATATCATGAGGCATCTTTTAAAAGCCTGACTTTGAAGAAGGCTTCTTAGCCATTAGATAATAAACAAGACATTTAACCTCATTAAACTGTGATTTCCTCCTCTTTAAACAGGGAAAGGGGACACATACAGGGTTGGGCAAAAGTAAGTTTATAGTTGTATGTGGCACACAGAGTTTATTCTTGTGTTATTATTTATTAATTATTGTATTCTTTGCCATACACACAACTGTAAACGTACTTTTGCCTCATCCTGTTCATGGCTCCCTGTTCCCTGTGTTCACTGATTTGCCTGACCCATAGTGAAGGCAGCTGCATTTCTTCCCTTACATCGCAGTCCTTTGACCTCACTGGAGCCTTTCTAGAGAGTGGAATTGTCAATCTTACTATTCAGAACTTTAGAAGGTCAGTGGGAAGAGCAGATTTCATGACCCTTTTACCCCCACTCTTGGCATCCTTTTAGGAGGCTGACCACACTCTGTGCTTTGTTCTAGCTTCTATTCCAGCTGAAGGCTGGGTGAGTCGACACAGGGTGTGTTTCTCCTAAGCCTCAGGCCTAAGCTCTGTTCTTCAATTCTATTTCATAAGAGTTTTCCTTTGTGGGCTTTCCCAAACGTTAATAAAAATCAGCACTTTTTTTCCCATTTGGCTGCTGATTCCTTGTTGAACATGCTCTTTGGCTGGGAACTCTGGAGAAGAGAAGGGATAAATGGCAAGATTTGGGCACTGAACCAGCCACACCCTAAACCACACCCAGAATGCGTACTGTGGCTTTTCATGGGATTTTGGAAGGATTAAATGAGAGAATGCATGTAAAGTGCTAAGTACAGTTCCTGGCATATAGTACCCACTCAATAAATGTTAATTATCACTAATAATACGCATGGATCCCAAATATTTGCCACTGGCTATCCGCACCTGAGTGTGTATCTCTCAAGTTTTGGGAAAATTACTCCGAGGATGGATGCCTAAATGTTTGATTGACAGAAACCAAAACAAAATAGGTATTCTAAACTTACTGTGATTATTCTCCTTGCAGTTCAATAAGAAGTAATTTTTTCTGAGGCACACTACTTTCTCTTCTGGGAGAGTTCATTCTGTGGAATGTTCTAGCTATGCATTAAGTACCTACTCTTTGGTCTTTGTGTAACCAGTTACTGGTAAGGGGTATAAATGCAAATTACTCAAACCTGCCTTTATGTATTCTACCTAATGAATCATGAAAGTGTGGCGGCAGGTGAGATGTATCTTGGACAGACAAAAGTATGGTGGTTACCAGAGGGAATAGGCTGGGAGAGGATAAAGGGGGCCAAATATATCGTAACAGAAGATGATTTGACTTTGGATGGTGGATATACAGATCATGTATCAGAGAAATGTATCTTTGAAATCTACATAATCTTATTAACAATGTCACCCCAATATTTTTTTAAGTTTCTTTTATATTTCCTCTAAAGGACCAAAGACAAGAATTGGGGGTCAGGGGCTGATACCCATGGGAAGGATCTGGTGAAAACAGCTCTGAAAAATAGGCTGTAGCAATGTGGTAGAAGGCTAGGTGCTGAAGAGGGATACAGGCAGCCATAGCCACCCTTTAAAAAAATTCTCACCTGAGAATAATTTTTTTACTAGTGATTTTAGAGAAAGGGGAGAGAGAGAGAGAGAGAGACGTTGATGGGTTGCCCCCATATACACTCTCACCAAGGATAAAACTCACAACCTAGGTATGTGTCCTGATGCTGGGATCAAATCTGCCACCTTTTTTGGTGAACAGGAGGATGCTCCAACCAGCCGAGCCACCCAACCAAGCCTTTCCATTGATGTGGCAGGTAGGCTCCAGGAAGCATTGTGATCTAACACCCAACATTTAATTTCCCCATTCTGGCTTTTCAGTTCCTTGTTGCTCTCTTCATGTCCTCAGGAAATATCTTTAAGCCTCATGCTTAATGCTTTGGGAATGCCAGAAGAGGCATATCCATGATTAGGGGAATCAGTAAAGGGAGAGGGCAAGTAGTCCACCAAAGTGGCATATATGAACCAAAGAGCTGCTTTTATCCACCGTCTAGGTAACTAGAACATGCAAATATTTCCAAGACATGCTCAGAGGTACTTCTAAAGGGGGAGACTTCTCTAGCAGTGTAGACTGGGGCATCCTTTATTACTTTCAGATATAACCAAATAGGGTGATTTAAAAGGATAGGCAACTTGAACATTGCAGTAGAAACCCAAAATTGAGCAGCATAGACCAGCCTTTGGAGAAGTGGTTCTGCATGTTTTTGTGACCTTGAATATGTCCTCTTCACTCTCTAGGCTTCATTGCCTTCCTCAGTAAAATGAGGGTCAAGGTGATCCTTTAGAGAGCTTTGACTCTCAATACCACTGACTAGATTATTTTACAACCAATCAACCACCCAAATATTCTTGTTTACCGTGTTCAGGTACCAGAAAATTTAAAGATGAACAAGACAAAGTCTCTGAACACACGGATCTTATATCTAATACATAAATAGATTATTTAAATACAGCATAAATGTGTGCACAGGGTGCTATGAGAACTCACAGGGGAGGGTGGCAATCCCAGATCCAGGATGTTAGGTATGGTTTCCTAGAGATGCTAAACTGACTCTTGAAGCTCCCTCAGATTGTTCATTTATTCACATGCTCCTTTTCCTCAATACCCTGAAATGTGGCGAGCTCTTTTTGCTAATAGTATCTCTGGAACAAATATAAATTAGACAAGATCAGATTGCTACACAGTAGGAACTGCAGAAATCTATCTGTGGAGTCTGAGAGACAACATAGCAAAAAGCAATGTGTTGCTTTCCAGTAGATGTGAGGTCTGGCAGTTACTTTGCTCTGTGACTTTGGGCATTTTAGGAGACTACTCTCAACCTTATTCCCTTCATTAGTGAATACAGAAAAAAATTCCCAGAAAGCTGTCATGAGGAGCAAATGAAGTACTGGATGTGAATGCACTTTATACAATATAAGGGAGTTGCCTCATTAGTGGGAAATATACTCTGAAGAGTCTGGCCCTCCTTTTATTAAAGGCACAAGGAGAATGGCTGATTCAGGGTGAGCCTCTTGTGGAGAGGAAAGCAATGTTTTACTGGAGTCAGTGTTATACTGAGCAGGTGGGAGATTGTAGTTCTAGGACAAGGATCATAGAGAAGGGTCTTCCTTTGAGCAGTTCCATAGACCTATATGTCATCAGTGTGTACGTGAAACAGGGACAGCAGTGGATGAAAGACAAGAAGGAAGGACAATGTCCGCAAAGGTCAGGGTGTCACACATCAGTCACAGTGACAGCTGCCAGGGCTCAGAGAGCTACAGAACATGATGAGGACGGCCACTGGACTGGATTCAGACACATTCCCCAGGCGTTGCGTCACACACCCAGGATGGTGGTCTTTGCTCATCTAAGCTCATTCTCAGCCTCCCAGAACGTGTGCTTTCCAGGCTGCTGGATCTGCTTTCCTCCCAGAAAGGATTACTCATCTGTACTCTAACGGCCATGCGTCAACACCAGAAAGCTCCTGTGTCCCTGCTAGACCAAAGGATCTCCTGACCCACAGGTTATGAAACACAGAAACTCCACAGTCAGATTCCCTGGAAAGCCGACAGGGCCTGTGTGGCATGTCCCTCACACCCCCAGTGTAGCTAATACTTGACATCTTTCTTGTACATATTCAGAGAAGCAAAAACATGCTAGAAAGTGTGCTGGACTTGGAGCCATTCACCTCAGATCACCTGAAGAGAAGGGATAGTAACTCATCTTGTAATTACAAGTTGTGTGGTAAGGTAGAATTGCTCCCCGATTTTTAAAATTGACCCTCAGAACCATGCAGTTTAGATCAGGGCACTGAGGTGTTGAGAGGATAGATCACTTGCCCAGTATCCTCCCAGTGATGAACTGTTGAAACTAGAAATCCAACCCCAATCAGGGCCACTACAAAGTGCATGCTCTTGGCCTCATCCTCATTTAGTTAAGGAGAGTGACAATGGTGGCCAAGGTTTCATCTATTTCCACAATTCTATCATCCTTTTTAGCCATGTGCTCTCTGGGAGTAAATTATTTCATTTTTTTAACTGTAAGGACTTTTTATGTCTTACTATCTGGTATGTCCTCTCTCCATAGGTTACATTAAGTGCTTAAAATATTAGTTGAAATGAATTGAGCTGAATTTTCAAAACCTCATTTATTTTTATTCTTCTCTAAAATGATAATGGCCTCTGAATCATTAGTACCAAGAGTATATTAGGAGGTTCTGATAAAATCCTGTGTTTGGAAGCACATTGTTAAATGTATTATTATGGTGTTATATGGAATATATTATTGTATTATTATGTCTAATGTGCATGCACACAGATAGGTATGTATATAACTATACTCAGTGACTATAACAAAATGAATACTGAGATACAGAATAAGAGACAGATAATTGCCAGCATTGCAGAAATCTCATTGTCCTTTCTTTCAGTCACTAACCCCCTACCCCAATGATAACCATTACCCTGACAGTAAAGATAAGTGTTCTTGGCTTTTGTACTGTAATTAAATGGACTACTACATATGCCTTCTTGTGCCTGGCTTCTTTCACTCAACAACCTGTTTTTGAGATTCACCCCTAGTTTTGGATATAATTTGAGGTCATTTTTTCCCATCAATGTATAGTATTCCATAGGAGACTATACCACAACTTATTTACACAGTCTACTGATAAATGTTCTCATTATTTGGCTATTATAAATAGTACCCCTTGGAGCATTCTACTACCTGTCTTTCTTTTACAGATGTATGAATGCATTTCAATTAAGTGAATCAATCCTTAAGGAAATATATGTATGTATGTATATCATTATACATATATGATATATAATGATATGTTTTACTTTATATATGATGTTTTACTTTATTTATATATGTGTGTGTGATGTTTTACTTTAATAGATACTTTGCCAAAAAATTGTCCAAAGTATTTGTAACAATTTATAGTCCCACTAGAAGTTTGATAGCTGAGCCATATTAAAATAAAGAATTTTTATTCATCAAAAGACACCACTATGAGAAAGCTACTCACAAATGGGAGAAAATACCACAAATAAATATGTTTGACAAAAGACTCATATCCAGAATACATTAAGAACTTCTGCAATTCAGTAAGAAAAAGACAGAAAGCCTTATAAAATAAGAAAAATATTAAAACAGATACTTCAAGAAGGAAAGATTTAAAAGGTCAATAATCATACGAAAAGACAGCAGCATTAGTCATCAGGGAAATGCACAGTAAAATACTAATGAAATAATATCATACACTTATCAAAATGGTGAAAAATTGAAGTATTTTTAAAATGGTAAACTGTCTGACATTAGGGAGCTGTAACTGCTCCTAGAAATTAAGTACTGTATGCAAGAGAATTGTAACTATTCACAAAGCTAGAATCACAATGGAGCAGGAAGCAGGAAAATATATAGACTTTGGGCATATTAGTTCCTTACAGGATACATCCAGCCAAGAAAGAACAACGTAAATAAGTTAGTCATTTTTATAATTCTAATGCCCCATATAGTGGCGTCTGAGAAAGAGATTTGTTTTGTTTTCCTTTTTTTGAGATGGATGTTAACAGCACAAAGCTAATTAGGAGTTCTCTTAGGAACAGTTACGGGGAACAAAGAAAGCGGAACTGAGTGGAAGGGGAGTCGAAGAAGATCTCGCCATATTAAAGGCTCCAGTCAGTTATACGGGAAACTTTGGACCTGCTCTGAGTTAGAGTGAGGATCTAACATTTTATACCTTCACTTCGATGAGGGCTCCTGCTAGGAAGGAGGAAGGAGGACTCTGGCGAGGCAGCTCATTTTAGTTAGAGCACAATCCCGGGAGAGTCGGAGTCAAGTGCTCTCGGCTGTCAACATGCTCAAAACCTAGGGGACAAGTGCTTTAGTCCTGCAGGGTGACAGAAGGGTACAATGAGGCACATCATAGTACCAGTGACAACTGGTCACTTCGATATATGAAGAAATGAGTGTTCCAAAGTAATCTTCACAGGTGGTTCCATCACCAGAGACTTCTGAAACTCAATTAGAAATGCAGGTCAAACTTGTGCCAGGTGCCCTGATGAGTCTGACTTCTCTGGCTATATCTGTAGGTGACCCCTCCAGTAGGTCCACTGGAGCTAGCCCAAACCCCTCATCACTGACACTAAAGGAACAACAAAAACATTCGGTAAAAGAAATAACAAAAATGCAAGCTCCCAGAAAAAAATAAAATTGAATAAAAAGTTTTTTAAGTGATCATAACTGTTAATCACTTTAAAAAACTGAAAAACATAAAGGCACAAGGAAGAAAACAAAACTCAGCTCTAATATAATCATTTAGAGCTAAGGACCAATGAGTATCCTTGAATTATTTTAATTATAAAATACATTAAAAATTGGGATAATACTGTATAAAATGGTTTAAAACTTTTTCAATGTGATAAAAAACATTTAGAAGCATTTTAAGTGTTGCATAAATATTATATTATGTAAATATGTCTTTATTCATATCTGACAATAGCTATAATAATTTACTCATGATTCAGAGCCAAAACTACACTCAAAGACAGATTATTTCTAATGTTTAATTATAAATCAAGAAAGTAACCAAGCATAAATGATAAAAAGTTAGAAATACATCAATAAATTGAGTTTGAAAAGTATAAGGAGGGTAAAGATAAAATCAAATACCAATGGACTGAGTATTTAGTAAAAGACTTAGTAAATAGACGTAGTAAATAGGGTTGGAAACATTGCTCTTTGAAACGAACAAGTTCTGCTCTTCAATCCTGCATGGCATGTATTCCTCTTCCAGCTCCACTGCAACTCTCCTGCGGGGACAACTTCGGGCAGGCTTCCTTTCCTTCGCTCCACGTCAATGACCTTTTAGGAAATAATCTATAAATATGCAATTCATTTCATGGAGAGTAAATAAATATAACGAGCTATTGCAAAATCAGTTCAAAATAACTAAAATTAGTTCAAAAATAAATTAGAATACATCTTGAATAAGTCAGATCTCACATATATGAATGATATATCTCAAAAACCCAAGAATGAATTCCAGAATGATAGGCCCTTGCACAGGCTGTCATTTTGTGGAAAGATCTTAAGCTTTCTTCTTACTCCTGTGAGGAGCAAAGAAAACAGGTAGGTAGTCTTGTTTCACAGAGGAGGCAGCTGGAAGAGTAGTTTAGTCAGGACATCATAACACGAATCCAAAGTCAAGCTCCAATGTCAAAGTCCTGCATTCATATTGTTTCCCCACCACTTACTGCCCCCATGGACTTGGGTGAATTCATCTCTTTGCATCTGTTTCTTCAACTGTAACATAAAACACTGAGGATGCTTTGCTCCCAAAAGACTATGAGAAATAGGAAGAGAAAGTACCATTTTGAAAAATATTTACCAGCAACCACTTTTAATGACATTACTACCCAAGAAACTTGTCTTTTCTTCATATCCTGTTTTCTTTTTAATAGTTTCAAGACTTGTCTGTTGAGTTGCTGAAACCAGATTTGGACAGGAAACCAAGAGGCAGCAGAGTACAAACGACACTTGGAAACGTGAAGGTGGCCTGTTCGTGTGATGTGGTTTCTTGCTTCTTCACGTCTGAAACCTCGTGCTACCTCTCCACAACCTGTCTCAAATCTGTACTGAGACTATACTTCTGATCAGGAATTTCTCTATGAGGAAAAGGCAGTTATCCCTAAATCTTTCTTATGTTTACCTGCAAAAGTCTTATTCGTTTTTCAGTCATTCATTCAGTAAACATAAAAGTGTGCTTGATTAGCCACTTCAAACATTTTATACAATACAAAAATCAACAAGGCAGCTTCGTTCTTGGGGCTTTTAACATTTATAAGCAAGGAACTCAGTACTAATCACAGAAATGATAGAAATGGCTCTTCACAGAAAGGCTTCATCTGAATGAAGCTGGGATGCTTCTTTGGGAAAATAATTGAGCAGCACTTTGTGGGACTGTAGGAGTCTTCTGGGGTAGGGGAGGGCACTCCAGCTTGAAGTGAGGTAAGCCTTGAGTGCTTTGTTGCTTTATTGTAGATAGTAGTAGATGTAGACTCAAGTGAAAACCTATAACATGATATAACCTGTGTTTTAGGAATGTTATTTTGCCCCAAAAGTGGAAAAGAAGAGGCCACAGTTCTCTCGCTACTACAGAGCAGTGGTTTTGCTCCTCTCATTTAGGGAACTAAGTGCAGGAACTAAGAAAGTTGCATCTCTGTGTGTTTAACAAATGCTACCGAGAGAAAGCCTTCTCTTTCTCTAATGCCCTCCCAAAGATGTAAAACACAGTTTGCTGGCATTGATTCGCCTGTATTTACCTTTTTAAAAATAGTTAGCAGGTTCCGCACAAATGATATCTTCTTGGCATGTTAGATTGCTGAGACATTTTCTTCCCTTAGTGGATAAATAGGCACGTCTGACTAAATCGGGAAAGTCTTGTTCGTGACTGCAGTAATGCTTTCCACAAAAGCCTTAGACTGGGCCATGTGCTTGTGTCTTGGTAATTGTCATCATTGTTGTAATAAACTAAAAATGTGGTACTCACTCTGGAGCACACCCAACCCTCTGCCTAGCTGTGAGCTCATGTGAGAAAACATCCCCACCTATCCCCACAGAAAGACTGGAAGTTTAATTTGGCTCCAAAATTGGAAGCCAACTAATGTTTGAGCAGTTTAGACAAAAATGGCTATTTTTAACCACAATATGAGTAGAAATGGGATTTTTTTCATCATTTACAAGAAAATGGTTGCAGTTTATTTTAGGAGTAATCAGTTTTATCATGAGTAGTATAACATTTCTGAATACAAATTAGTTATTCTTGAAGTTTGAGCTATGCTCTTTTGTAAGTTTTCTTTCTGTGCCAACCTCCAGTACTTGTAGAGTATTTAGTGATTGATTTTGCTACATTTCTGTCAGATCTAAATTTAGATATGAGCATATAAAGATAAAATAGAAACATTTTATTTACTTATTTATGCATTCATTCATTCCAAAAGACACTTAATGAATGCCTACCAAATTCCAGGTACCACACTAAATGTCAAGAATGGGGTTAATATGGCCCTTGCCCTCCAGGAGCTTACATTTTCATAAAAATCTAAGGCACACACACAAGTAGCTCTACTATTATCCATAATGTTACATGCATATATAAGCAAAACAACAGAGCACATAAAAGAGAATATTCCACTAGAAGAACACAAAAATATTTACGGGGAGATGAAATTTTAGATGGGTCTTAGGGAAGGTGGGTTCAAGCAGGCAGAAATGGAAGGGGCATTTCAGAATGCAGAGAGAGCATGCGTAAAGAAGCACAAGTTGCTGGGAGGGCAGCATGGCAGATGCAAAGAGCATGGAGAGTCAGACCTGATCACCCTCTGATTGCTGAGGAACCTTGCACAAGTTCCTCAACCTCTCTTAAAAATGAAGATAATATCTATCTTGAAGTATGTTATTTGAGTAAATGACATAATGTATGTAAAAGTGCCTGGCACTTTGAGAATGCTCAGCAAATACAGTCTGACGTTATTCCAGAGGAATACATGTTTCCTTGGGGTAGATTACAGGGTGTGTGGATGAGAGTGGAGAGGGAGCTGAGGTTGGAAAAGATAGATTGGGATTAAATCATGTGAACGAGGAGTTAATTAGCTTAGTTTTTTTTGTTTTGTTTTGATTCATTTCATGTTGTTTTTTTTCTGAAGACAATTAGGAGCTATCAAGATTTTAAGCAGGTCTTGGTTGTGGTCTGATTTTTGTTTTGGGGAAATCATCCTGAGACAAGAATAAATTGAGGAAGAGGGAAGATAAGCATAGCTTGGAGGCCGACTGCACTGATTCAAGGTCAGAGAGACTGAGGATTTGACCACTGCATTGCCTGAGTGCTAGAAGGAGGAAGTGGACCCCTACAAGAATGTAATGCATATGTGTATTGGCAGGGTCCAGGAACTACTCAAATATAGAAATAAAAATTTCTAAATTATCTCTCAGTGAAACATTGAGAAGTACAGGACACTTGGTACTTTCTTTTGCAGTATCACAAATACATCTGCTTACTTGCCCAGCTGCTTCGAGTTGGAAGAAGCTAAATCCACATTGAGAGGAACATGGCTATTTTCTGCTGCTAAGTCATTCACAGGTGCGTGGGAGTGTCAAAGGAATTTAATTGTGCCATCTCCTAAACCTTTTGCTGTTTATTGACAGATCCGTGACTTATTGGGAGAGGGAATTGAATAGTGTAACAAATTCTACCCTCTTACAGACTAAGAAAGTGAACTCAGACACTGGTAGTGAAAGGTCAGAGAGTGTGCAAAGCGCTACAAAGCAGGGACTCAAACCCAAATTCTTCATTCTTAGCCCATGACATTCTTTATCTTCTTTGATATGATAAATTTCAGAGAATGCAAGTAGACGTTACTAAGAGCCAAGGGATGAGCATTAATTTTGTTTACTCTCATCTACAGAGATGAGGTGAATTATTTCACTTTCCTTTTAAAGCTCAAATGCCAGGTGAAGGTCAATTAAATGGAGCTAAAACGTCCTTAGTTTATATGTAAATTAGCAGTAAAAATAAGTTGACTTATGAGAAAAATATACATATTTACAGGAGCATACTGCTGAAGTAAAGTAAAAGAAATTGCTGAAGTCAAGCAAAATAATTTTTAAGTTTCTTAGTTTTGATTAAAAAATCATAGGAACTTATTTACCACATGATGAGTGACAGGCTGCTAATAATTAGACCAAGCGTCATTCTCCATGAGTAGAAAGTGTTAATTTCCCCAAATTTGAGGTATATTTACAAAAGCATTATTATTAAAACATCTTTAAGGTTAACCTCCTCTATCCTTTATAGTAACTAATCTTTTTATTTTTGTATTTTTTTTTTGTTTTGGAAACACAATATTGTATAGAGAACATAATTCTAAATGATTGATACTTTTCTTCTTTAAGTACCATTTAAATAATTATTTCAGATGTTAATTGTTTTACCTCTTTCCCTGCTATATATAACAATAATTTGGGAGCCACTCCAGAATAACTGGAGTTATTATAAATATAAAATCATAGAATTTTACATCTGGAAGTGTCCTTGCTGTGATCTACTTGTGATCCTGTATATAATGAAATACATATAGCATGGTCAAGAGATCTTCCAGTAGGATATACAGAATGAATGTGTATCTACTGGGCTCCTCTAGTCTAAAGGTGAAGCTATGTCTTATCTTCAGGGAGTAAAAGTATTTAACGTAGAAGAAAGTTTTAAAAATGGGCCGAATACAAAGTGCAATTGACATTGTTGTCTGGTGCAGAGAAGGCAGTGGACTGGGAAAAAGAGATCAGGGTTTGAATTTTAGACTTTCACTGACATGGGTTAAGTCTCTGTGTCCAGTGTTGGTGTAACGCTGTTCATCCCCTTCTTATTATCTCACTTGTAATCAGGTGATCACAATGAATGTCCCTTTCAGGTCTGACCTATGATTGCAGATTCTTCTGAGGGTGTGTTACTTTAAGCAGAATTCAGGACAGACTGAGTGGTGAATAGCCCAATTTAATGCAAACATCAAATATTCAAATTTAGTTCATTTCAACCTATTTTTTATTTCAAAATGACATTTAATGAGTACTTATTAAGTGCCAGCATGTTTGTAAAGCAAATTAAATTTGTTCGCATATTAAATCTTTCAACTCTATGAAGTAGGCACTATTAGTCTTAGCAACTTTTTCACATCATAAGATATTTTTGTCATGTATCTAATAGGAAATTTAAGCAGCCTTGCTAGTGTTACTGTAAGCAGGATGAGAATCCAAGAGAGCCATCTGAAAGCATTACCAGAGCATCCCTCTTGATTAGAGAGAGCTCATTGGCCACTCATGTCCCTCCACTGACCAATGATATAAGCTCCTGCTCAAAGTTACCAGTATCACTAGGTTGGCAACAAGTCTTAGGAAGTTTACATCATCTCTATATTTTTGAAGTTACTAAATGTGAAAAATATTATGACCTCAGTGTTCCCTTGCTGAGCCAGATTCATAGCATTACCACCACCTGCTCTTCCAAAGGTTTCCATTTAATGCACGTTTAAAAATAAGGACTCTGAACTCGCTCTTACTTTCTTTGGAGAAAAGGTGTAAGTCTGGTTGGAGAGTTTAAGAAATTCCAGGGTGATGCAGTGGAAAGAACTTGTCTCAGTTCTGCCACATGACCTTGGGCAAGTCGACCAACTGTACAGGCTCTCAGTTTCTCCATCTCTAAAAGACAGTAATTGAATAAGACAATTTGTTGGAGAAGAAGGGACTTGGATAGGATTATGTCTATTGATTTTTGAAGTCCACACAAAACATTTAAAAGGTAAAATGTACAATGCTTAGTAAAACATGTACCGGCTAATGAAATGCCTAAAGCAGATAGTTTAAAACCTTTTCACTCCCTCCCTCTTTTCTTCCTTCTTTCCTCCCTCCCATACTCCTTCCTTCTTTCCTTTTTTTTTTTTTTTTTTTTCCATCCAAGCACTACTCTAGGTTCTAGGGATGCAGTCATTATTCGAATAGACAAAGCTTCTGTCATGAAGCACACATTTTAGTGCTGGGGGAAAATAGCAATAATAAAAACCTTATAAATAAAGTAATTTAAAGTAGTAATAGGCACCATGAAGAAAATACAATGGGAAAATGAGTTTCAAAGTGGTGGTTTCAAGTAGGGGCTTTTATATTTTAGGCAGGATAGTTAAGATGGGTTTTTCTGAAGAGAAAAGATTTTGCTGGAGATTTTAAAGATGAAATGGAGCTAGCACAGGTCTGAGGGGAGAACATCACTGAAGGAAGATATAGCACGTGCAAAGGAGCTGAGTAAGCATAAGCTTGGCCTGTTCGGAGAAGAGAAGGGAGGCCTAAGGTCAGGAGCATAGTGACTTAGGGAGAGTAAAAGGAATGCGAATACGCCAGGCCATGGGTAAAAGCAGGAAGATGAGTTAGAGAATGCAAAGTGAGTGATTCAGAATCACTCAAAATCTAGGATGGTGGTAACCAGAAAGTTTATTGGGAGAAGTGGAACTTGAGCACCAATCCGGTTTGAATGCCTTTAGTAACCGGAAACCTGTTATCTTTCAAAGCAGCCTACTGTATTTGTAGACAACTCTGTCTTTCAAAAAGTACCTGCTATGATCGATCACAGTCTATGATAAGTGCTAAAATACAAAATGTTCTTTTTCCCATTGTTTACCCTGTAGTATTCATGCATCTGTATCAAATTTATCCTTTGTGGTCACACATGATTATTCAAAGACCCTAATTAAAATGTACTGAATGTACAGTGATTGACTGAACATTCTGATTTCCTTTAATTTGTCTAATTATACAGAGCTTCATACTTGCTTAATGACAGAAAACATTCAATACCCAACCCCCACAGCCTAATTACTTAGGTGTACACTTCAAGTCACATATATGCTGGGATTTTGCTGGCTTAAAGTATTATTCTGTTTTGCCTATCTATACATAGTGAAATGGATCTAGGGTGTTGGTGACTTAGGATGGGTCAGATCTGTCTCAGACCAAATCCTGCTAGTTGCTAGAGAAAGAAGTAAGTTCTTCAAGCTAAACCAAGTTAGTAATTCATTAGTGCAAAGTGATTTGTTAGTATAAATAAACCTGTCAGTATTAAGAACTATTATTAATATGATTATCAACTCTAAAATGTCTGGTTTTCAGTTATATGTTTCAACAATATTAAATACTAAAAGAGACACAATTTGGAACTTTATTTTCCACCAGATAAATCCCAAGCTGCTGTGTTTTTGCATATGTATGCTTCATTTATAGAACAATAACAGACAATTACTTTAGGGATTATAAGGAGCTTTTCTCTCATAATCCCCTAATGAAATCCTTATTTTTTCAACATGGCATAGTCAAAGTTAATAAGAATGTTTTTTTCCCATAACTTTCAAAAAATACTGTATAAAAATGGTGTTCAATATTAAATAATAAAATTAAAATAATAGGAATAAAATCAGGTGAAATGTTAATGTCTACAGGTATAGCTCATCCATATACTTATAATCTCCATTAAAGGAAAAGCAGAAAAGAAGGAATAAGAGAAAGACAACTGTGGGCTACTGGGAATAAATTTATTCATTAATTCAAAAATATTGAGTGATACTATATGTCAGGCACAATCTAAGCATTACTGTGAAAGCACACTATAAAGTTTACAGTCTAATAGAACTTTAAAGAAATATTAGATATTAGACAGTGGAACTCAAGTGGTTTAAAAAAAGAAGTTAGATGAGGAAACAGCTGTAGGCCAATGGTTATGTGCATTCAGAAAAGTACAGTTACATTGAGATGAAGTTGTTTTGGAATTCAGTGTTGGGAAGATGATGAAGAGGGGGTCTTTTCAAAAGAAGCGTAAACAAGGGCTTTCGGTAGGAAATGGTGTCACACACACATAAAACATAAGTAGTTTTCTGTTGCTAGAGAAAATGTCCTCTCTTACAGTGCTATTTTGAGGTTTACCAATCTAGAACAGCACAGATTAAGCCTTCAGTAAGTAGTAACTCTTGATTACTACACTTGGGATAGAGTTATTTTGGGGAGAAGAGGAATATAGTTTGGCTACCTTGAGGACTGCTTCGTTCCTACACACATTCTCCTAAACCCCAAAACAACCAACTAACCAACCAACAAACCAAGCCAATAATCCAACTCAAGAGATTTTGAAAAATAATTACTTTTACAGTACCTTCTCTTGAATGAGCCATGTTGAAATCTCCACAGCACATCACACACTAAAATTTTCAGACCTTTTCTTACTCCTGCTCTCTTTATTCCATTTCCCTTATATCTGTGATTGGCTTATTCTTGCCATAAAAGTAAATAGGAAGTGTGTTGGCTTTATCTCCTGGAGCAGGTATTTCTCTCCAGCATACATTCCCATGTACTCTGATGAATAAAAGCATCCATCTTCTCTAGGAAAGGAGCAGAAAGAGGAGTAGATATGGGAAACGGGGAGCGAACAAAAGTTTCTAAGATGTTCATTTAGAATGGAAGGGCAGATAAAGTGCTTCTCAGATAAGGTCAAGTTAAAGGAGTTCGTCATCACCAAGCCCGTATTTTATGAAATGTTAAAGGGACTTATCTAAGAAGATAAAGAAAAACATGTATAGTAAAATGACAGCAAACTCGGAATTATTAACAACCATACCTAAAACAAAACCAAAAGAAACTAAGCAAACAACTAGAACAGGAACAGAACCACAGAAGTGGAGCACACATGGAGGGTTATCAACAGGGGAGTGGGAGGAGGAGAGAAGGGGAAAAGGAACAGAGAATAAGTAGCATGGATGGTAGGTAGAAAATAGACAGGGGGAGGGCAAGAATAGTATGGGAAAGGTAGAAGCTAAAGAACTAATGACACATGAGCTAAAGGGGGGAATGTGGGTGGGAGAGGGTGTACAGGGTGGAGGGAGTGAAGGGGGGAAATAGGACAACAGTAATAACATAATCAATAAAATATATTTTAAAAAAGTTTCTAAGATGTGCTAGGCAGAGCTGTAAGAGCTTGCATTGTGTTACTCGGTTTTCCCATTGTGGGGTAGATGGCGGGAGTGAGCTCTTCCAACTCCTTCCAGACACTTTTTCTTCCCTCTTTTTTCCATGACATCAATCTTCCTAGTAAATCAGGAGAGGGCAATGTTAAGGGAGCTAGAAAAGGAAGAGAGTTTTGGGTGGAAAACTTGACAGGAAAATGCTGTGGAGAAAGAAAATAATGTAATACTAATTTAAAAAATACTTATGTATTTTTGTTTTTTCTTTTTTGTTTATTTTTTCTCTTTTAAGCCATTGAGTATATTATAGGTAATAATCTGTGACCTTCCAAAGAACAGTCATAAGGAAGGAAGGCCTGCAAAGGAGCAGAGGAATATAGTTCTGATGGCTTTCCCAGGAGTTTTTACACTAAAATTTTATTTTAGTTTAATAGTCATTAGTGACAACAGAGAAAAGTTTATAGTTGCTAACTGACCTTGCAAAAGATCTCATGACCACACGACAGGGGGTCACTGACAGCAGGACAGCAGCCCTGAAGGAAGGTTTGTCTCTGTTGCTTTCAGACAGGAAAGGGATCTCCTTTGCAAGTCCAGGAAAAAATTCAGTCCCTCTGAAGCAGTTCTTTTCCATCTTAGCTTTAAGTCAGAAACAGCTGGACAGATTCCACCACAAATGCCCAGCCCTACTTCACCTCCTCTTGTAATCTGTCGGGAGTGAAACCTGGTCTTCAGTGTGTAAACTTCCTGATGGTAAAAATTGTTTAAAAGAGAATGTGACAAATTAACAGATGTCTTTGGATAACTGTATATAGGTAAAGGGTTTTTTTCCCTGTTCTTTTATATTTTTTGGTTCTCCTAAGACAGATTTAGAACATGCTAATTTTGCAATTTGAAGATATAAATAAGACAATGCAAAAATCTGTATATTGAACCACATTATCTATATTACATAGAAATATATACCTATAATTACATGATACTCTGTGAAATATTCATATAAAACCTTAAAACATAATAGCAATTCAAACTTTAAAAATATCACCATTGACTTTAAATAGTATTTGTCTTTGTTAATAAATTAGCCTATTCACACGGTCACCAAATGCGAATGACCACTGGGTATTTATATTTATCATATTTACTCACTGCAGCTCCTAGAGTTCGGTATTTTCATTAGCTGGTCTTACCGGGGAGGAAACGAAGGCACAGATGCTTGTCCAGCATTAGAGACTACAAAATGGCAGAGGTACGTTTGACCTCGGTCTTGCGCTGTAACCTAGACGGTATGATATACTACCTGGTGCTGATGTGCCCACATGATTTTTGGAAGCCTTCAGAACTCACATACACCTGGGAGGTCAGTTCTCATTTCATCAGGCAGGCTTGCCAACTTATTAAATTCTCCAGATGGGTGCCTAAACTATACTTCTCTGAAAGAATTCTAAGAAGAACCTCAAATCTATACTAGTTAATGAATCTTAAACCAATCACTCATTATATACTCAATGTAGAAAGTTAAAGGTTATTTTCCACTTAAATAACAACAATCCCAGGAGGTAGTGGTTATCAGTCCTCATTAGCCTTCACTTTAGTTTAATAGCCATTAGTGACAACACCGATACATTTTATAGGTGCTAATTGACCTCAAAGAAAGCCTTTGAAGTTCTCCCACTAGTTTAGGACTCCTTTGAAGTTTCTTTTAGCTAAAGTGGCTGGTCAAAGACCTGGGGAAAATGCTCACTAGAGAAACAAACGTAGGTACCAAACCTTTGCACTGTATGAGCAATTGTAAAACTATGGTTTAGTGACTATGACCAAAAAAAACTTGACCAGTGCTTGACAGTAAAAGGCTCCCCACATTACTCTAAATGTTTTTCTGAGGAAGTACGTAAGAGGATTCTCTGTTACCATTTTATTCTCATGGGATTAGAGAGAGAAAACAGCCTATTCTCTATCGTGCTATACAGCGTGCACAACTGATTTCATCCTCGTCAAATATGAAGGTCAGAGAGGTAAAGGAACTTGCTCAGTCTCTCTGCCACTAAATAGAGAAATTGGTACTCATTTAGACAAGTAGTACAGAATATCTTTTCATATACCATAGTTGCCTCGATTCTTGAGTTGGAGAAGTTGAGTTAAACCAAGTAGGGAAAGGAGACCCAAGTCTAGTCATGGATTATATAAAGAAGTGAAAGAATTAAACACACACACACACACACATGCACACACAATGGTCTGAAGAGTCAGCATGCTATTTAAGCTTCACTTTGAATAATCCACATCAAAAGCCAGGGACGATGAGAACAGGGTAAATACATGGAACTACTGACAGCCGTTGGAATGGAGTGAGGTTGGAAGACTGGATAAAAGAATGTGAAGGGATTAACTTAAAACAGCTACATAACAGGTAGATACAGACAATAGTGTGGTGAGAGCCAGAGGGAAAGAGCGAGGTAGGTGGTGGGCAGAGGTGGGGGTTGGGGGTGGGAGTGGGGATGGAAAGAAACTTTAATTTGTGTGATGTGAGCATGATGCTGTGTACAGATGATGTTTTACTGAGTTGTAGACTTGAAACCTGTATAGTTTTGCAAACCAATGTCACCCAAATAAATTCAGTAAATAAAAAAGCATATGCAGAACCTGCAATTTGACTCAGGAACTATTCCAGGTGTGCCTCCCAGCCATCTGCGTCTTCCCTCTATGGTCACTAGCTCCATATGGTCTCCACATCATTTAGAAGGTGCTGAAATTGGGAGATGGCAAGAGAAGACAGAATCTTAGAGAGTCTGGTATGCTAAGCAAGTTACAAATAATAAGTTATGGGTGTCAAGGATGAGACAAAAAAGTGAGTTATTAACATAAGGTCAAGGATTAAGCTAGCAGTGAATGTCCCTTGAGGTAATACTCCAGGGTATTGAACTAGCCCTAAATCAGTCACATGGCTAGGGGCCGGACTGACGCCAGAGCTCAGAGCAGGGATGAACTGGCACACGGCAGGTAGTGGTGGGTATTGCAGAAACTGGTGACAATAGGGGCAAACATATGATTGATACTATCCAAACAGCCTTTACGTTAAGGAGAGCTTAACTTTTAAATGTCCTTGACTTTTAAACAGCAACATATTCTTTTATTAAATAGAAAAGTGGGATTCCCTAAAACATTTTTTATAAAGATACTAAATGTAGTCTTACATTGCAATTTAGCATTCATAAAATTAAAAAGTAGAACTACCTGAAGGAGAGAAGTGGGAAGAATAATATCTACCAAGCTTCTTCTAGCTGGGGATAGTAACCAGCTCTCCCACATTTCTATAGATGGCAGAGTAGAAACATGTGAACTGAGACACTATGGTCAGAAATACTGTATAGGTATAGATGCTTTTTAAATATCAAGACTTTCTGGATACTGTCAGATTTCTAGGTGTAGGAAGATATTGTGCCCCAGAATCAAAGGAGTCCTCTCTTTAGTGGAAGAAAGGGCATTCTTGGTGGAAGTAAGAACCCAAGCAGTTGGAGAGAATGGGGAGAAGAGGTGGCTAGTTTAACAGTACCTAACCTGCCTAAGGTTCCACATTGGCACCAGAATGTTCTGATAGAAGAGACTGTTTTAAAATCATGTCCCAGCAGAATAAGCTCTGGTAGAAAGTCCCCTAGAGAAAAATAGATTGGATGGAAGATGATACTCTGGAATGGTGTAGAACTAATTTTGCCAAAGGGAAGGAGAGAAACAACTTGGTTCTCATTGTAACTATGCCTGAAACCAGAAGAATGGAAGGAGGTGATCCTTCACAGCCATTTCCACCTGCCTGATTTTATATGCAGAATCCCTCCTCTTTTATCCCTCAGAGCATTGGAAAACTTTCAAAAGACAAGTAATCTTAGCTCATTCTGTGTCTTTTGAGAACTGTGGATGAAAGGGACACATAAATTTCAGTTATTATTACGTGCAGTAATTTTAATTGGATTTCCCTGACACACCTTCTCCTTTGTAATATTTTTGAGGGAGTATGTGTACATGTGTGTGTGTGTGTGTCTAAGTGGCTTTGACCCTAGGGCTCTCTCTGATTTATAGGCAGCTCTGTAAGTTATGCCGGTGTGGTTTCAGAGCCCGTTTGTTCTGGCATCCCAATAAAGCTTTGCTTCCCATGGCAACTCCAGCCTGTGAAGCAAGGCCTAAGGGGAAACACAGTATTTTGTTGCCAGGATGAGGTAATTGCACTTTTGAGGTGTTATTTTGCTGGGTGGTATATTATTTCGTAAGCAACCTCACTAATGGAAAACTAACAAACTTCAGGGTCTGAGGATTACCATGGAAAGCAGAAATCTCATCTTTGCTCAAACAAGTTGAATAATCTTACAAGACTTTATTCAGTTTTTGGGTTTTGCTGTTTGCCACTTGCTCAGTTGCAAGACTATGGGGCATGGCCCTGAGGAGGAGGCCCAATATATGCATGTCCCCTTCCAAAGATCCTTCCTATTTATCTTCTAGAGATTCAAGTTTAACCTCAATGTCCTCAAGGTTGATTCTTGCCTGTAATTGATGCCCTCCCCTGATTGTGATCAGAAAGGACCTGTGTTTCTCAGCCTTGGCTGCATAGCAGAATCTCTTAGGGAGCTTTTAAAAATATCAATGTCCAGAATCCTCCAAGCAAAGATTCTTATGTTGGGGGTCGGGGTTGGGCATCGTTAGTTTTCAAAGGTGCCAGGGAATGTCAGTGCGTGGCCAGTGTGCAGCACCACAGATCTGGTTCGATCCCTTTGAGACCCTGAGAGGGGAAGTCATCCTCTTAAGGTCTTTAAGTAAATAGCTTGTCTTCGGATCACACAGACTGACTCGTAGTTGATTAAAATGCCTATGAATAGTTAACTGTGCTCTGTTATTATCTAAATAATTTTCGGTCTAGTCACATAGTAAATCAGGTCATCTATGGCAGTCAGGTCCTGAAATACAGGGAACTAACTTCCTTTGCTTTCTGCACTAAATTGGCATGTGCCATTTTGTCATCAGGAGTGTGATTACAGCTGGAGGAGAGGAAAAATGGAGCAGAAGTGGACTAACTAACCCTTCTGTATAAAGGACATGTCCTGACCATATGTGCCTTCTATCCTGGAAAGGTGATTATACTAGGGAGAAAGAGCATTCCTGATATTTTAATCGATTGACCTTTAGTATGGCCTGGTGATGAAAATTTGTCATGGACTCTGTACTCACTTTCTGACTGTTCAGGTAGGTGTGTATATGTCACAAAATGGGAGACTGTGGCAATTTTCTAAGCAAACTAGTTTATGCGGATGCTGACCCTGGAGCTCTCAGCTTATTGGTGTATGTTTGTATCTGAAGTCAGAAACCAGGACACAGTTTATTTTTTGTTGCTCCTTCTATGTGATGTTCACTAAGAAAGAAAGTCATTGTTGGTAATGACTTCTCCTTTTCAATGTATTTTAATGGTTTTCTATTAAAAAATATCAGCTGTATAAAACTATAACCCAGTGTCTAGATGCAAGTTCTTATATGCTAGCCTTTGATTTCTCTCCTATATTAAAAAAATCAATAAATTATTTAGCTAAAGTTATTCTTAACATAGTGTAAATTAATGCTGTTTACATTAAGAGTTTGTAAGTTTTCCTGCTAGAGCTCATAAGAATATGGTTTTCTGGGGTGATAATTTTGTTTATCTGAGAAACAGCTATGGCTGTCCAGAGGATCTTTGCTTCTGAAAGGAACCAAATTCAAAGTATGAGAAGGGTAAAGGCAAAGTCTCAAAAGAAGACTCACATTAACATCTGGCTTCCTGTTTCCTCCATCCACACTGTCCCCCAGCTCCTGACAAGCACACCACTTTATCAACAAAGAAGAGAACTCCTTGGAACCTCTACAGTTGTTCCCATTGTCACTGATTCTTTTTACTCCAATCCTTTGCCTTTTACATCCAAATAATATAGATATTCCTATATCTGAAGATATGCATATTTAGACAGTTATGCCAGATTCTTATCCCACTGAATAGTAGAACTAGAACTCTTAAAGAAATGTAGCGTGAAATCTCTTCACTTTCCCTATCCTACTATCTGTTCCCATTGCACAGATGAAGTCACTGAGGCTCATTGCTGTTAAATGCCCACAGTCATAGAGTAAAATTATATAGTGAAGCTGGAGTGATAAACCAGGACTCAAAATTCCAAGTCTAGGATTTCTATTCATTTCATCCTACATAATGAAATAAATCATAATATAAAAATAATTAAAGGTTAAGGCAATAGTTCCAGTATGGTATTATGGTATTTTATGAACTTAATTCATGCATACAAATCTTCTGTGCATAAATACACTTGTTTAACTCATTTAACTCTGCAGGATGAGATCCAATCTTGTTTAACTTTTTAAATTTTGTTTAACCATACTACTAGAAGCAATACTCACCTCAATAACTGATATTCATTGAGAATACAACACCAGAGAATATCAAACTTTGAAGGCACATTCAATATCCCTGACGTAACACCCCTACTAACAGGGACACGTAGAACCTAGAGAAGACAAGCGAATTCTCAAGATCACCCACATGGTAAGGAAAATTTGCACAATACTATGAGCTTTATCTTATGCCTAGTATCTTCAGTATTCATTATCAATATAGTTAATATCATAAATACCAAATATAGCACAAGAAAGAAAGAGAAAACTACTAACAAAAGTTGAAGTAATTGGATCTCAACTTTGTTAGCACTATCAGGCAAATCCCTTCTGTTTGCTTGTTAGCTCTACCCAAAATCAAATGGGACATTAGAATAGAGAACCTTTAAGGTTCTGTCTTTTTTTTTAAGAATCTTCTTTTATATGGAACTAGTAGCTTAAAGAGCAAGCAGTTGATTGTGATTACAAAATGGTTGGAAGGGGAAATCCTTACTAAGCCATAATCTGCCACAGAAGCATTTTTTTTTTTTTTTGCCAGGTTAAGAAAGACTATGATAAAAGGCATTTGGAAAACAGAGATTTAAGGCAGGTTCGTGGAAATGTGTGGGCTTTTCCCCTTTGCTTCTCTAGATAGAAGATATACGAGTTTCAAAAGTGCAGGAACACAAAATAAAAAACAAGAGAAGCTACTGAGGTTTAAAAGAATTATAGACATATTAATTTTATGGTGAATATGTTTCATTAAAATGAAAGACTCCTGGGAGAGGCTTCTGTGTAAATAGCCTCTTTGAAGGAAAAGGGCTACATGAATGCAGTTTCCAAATGATAAATAACCTAGAGACTGTGTTCTTACAAACTTACCTTGCCAGGAATAATGACTAAATACGCCCAGCTTTCATTCTAGAGTTGACTTGGACCCAGAGCTGTTGAGAAAGGAAGGTAGGTGTAACGTAGTCTGGGTGACTGGTTCTTTGTGGGGTTGTAAATGGCTCCAGGGAAGAAAGTACGAATGGCAGCAGCCCCATTCATAGTGCCTGAGCTCATTCAGTGCTTATAATTCCCAGTAAATTCTCTGGAAGGAAGGCCCTCCAGTGATACGCGGAACAGTTTTGAGTCTCAAACTATCCCTACCATGCTGTTGACTTCTCGTTCTGGCACAGATGAAAATGCACTTATAACACTGAATGCAAATGATATACCCCTGCATCAGGGTTTCATCTGGGGGGTTCGGTCACTCATCTTATCAATTCAAGAAACGGCATTCTGATTTCCTGCATACTGAAAACAGGAAAAATAGTTGTTCTTTTCCTCCAAGGGTTGGAAGAGTTTTTGACTCAGGAAGCCAAGTTTGTCTCCCAATTGCAGATGGGAGGGTGAGTGTAGGTGTTTGCTTTACATTAAAATGACAAGCGGCACATACCTTTCTGAGGCGAGGCCTGGGTGTATTGAGGTGTGTCCTGGAGAAAGCCAGTGTTCAGAGCTTTATTTTTTGAGTGTGAGCTATTCAGTTTAATTATACCCATGCTACTTGCTTGATTTTTATTATTACTCTTATTCATTTTAATATCCCCTTCCCTTGGCTAAGCATAGAGAAAAGATTCATTTATTATTTGAACAGCTTCATATTTATGATGCCCTATTAGTTTGCAAAGCTGGAGACTCCACTGTAAACGTGCTGTAATAATACCCAGAAAAGATGAGCTCTAATCCGGCTTCTAGCTTGAGGCAAGGGAGCTTCTCAATTGCTCAGAATTTAAAGGCACTTCACTGACATGAGACAGTGAAAGAATAGAAGGGGGCAAGAGGGGGGAACAGAGGACCGGGAGCAAGATCAGAGGAATGAGACTGACAGAGCATATGTCCCTGTTCAGTTTTAATTTGGGAAGGAGAATAACAGATTACACATTGACATCTCGAGAACAGCGGCTGTCAAAACTGTCAGTCAGCGGGAGATTGATTCCTTTCAATTACTTGTTGAACCAAGAAGTTAAGAGACAGAAAAGAGACCATCCAACTTACTTCAAGTCCCTCTGTTTTAGCAAATTTACTTGATAAAGTTAGCATCTAAGAGCAAAATAAAAATGTATTATTATTTTGTGTTGACATAATAGAAAAGGTGGGGAGGAAAAACATCTATTCATTCATTCCATTATTTAATTCATTTATTCAACAATCTTTCCTTCTGCTCACACCACTAGCACTTACTCTGTGCCAGGCCAGGTGCTCAGTTGTAATACAAAGATGTGTTAAGTGCTAAATGTTGGTCATTCAAAATTGGTATGATTCAATGCCAGTCCTCAAGGAGCTCACCATCTAGGAGAGTCAGATGGAAGGACCATGGCATGAATGCACTGTGATGGCTGCATAGAGTCATGAGGTGCATGCCAAGCACTGATGTGGAATGAGAGAGTGGAGGGATCATACCTCTTTACGGTATTCAGAGGAGCCACCCTTTGCAAAGTTAAAGCTGCTGAACTGGATCTTGCATCAAGAGGAGGGACAAGCTTCCTGTTCTTTCTCAGGAGGCTCAAAGCTTTCCCGTTACCTTCAAGCCAAAAGGCACAGAATAAGCAACATCTCACTTGCTCATTATTTCAGAGTTGGAAGCATCTTGGAAAAATAATTCAACTTCATCATAATCATCTGAGAAAACTCAGGAAATATATATTACAAGGCTCCCATTTTTTAGGCTCTACAGAGGGGATTTTAAGAATCTGTACTTTTATGAAGTTCAGGAAGTCACTCCGATGTGTGGTCACATTTGGGAATCACTATCAGGCACTGATTCTCAAAATGGGGTGCCAGATCAGCATCCCCATAAATCTGGGAACTTGTTAGAAATGAAAATTCATGGGCCTCATCTCAGACCCACTAAATCAGAGATTCTGGGGGTGAGGTTCAGTAATCTGTACTCTGACAAGTCCTCTGATGTTTCTGATGCAGGTTGTAGGTCCAGAACTCCTGCTCTGAGGCAAACCGACTAGCTCGTTAGATGGCACTCCTACATAGTGACTAAAGAGAGTTTACTGAATGAACTGTTTGTATAGGATGGGCAGTTTTAGGAGGACCGATGAGGAATGAAGCAGCTTAGAATTAGCAATATTTGATGTGGTTACCACCCCAGGCGCAGGGAAGAAATGACGTTAGAGAGATCTGAAAAGAGCTCGAGAATGCAATAGGGTTCATGTAACAGGATGTGGCCTGTCTGACCCTCACAAATGTGCAAAGGTAGTGGTAAGGATGGAATAAATGCACAATGTTTCCTCTTCTCCCAACTCCCAAACTGTGACCTGTGTCTTCTATTTTGCAAAGCCCACCTGAGTTGAAGTGCAATTATATCCAGTTATTAGAGTCTAGGGAGGACAACGCCACAGGGCAACAAGTAGGGCAAAGAACTACAGAGAATGAGTTATGCATGAGAGCCGAAAACAAAGTGTAACAGCATATAAACAACCTCTCAGATTCTCCTGTCCTCCAAGTCAACTGCCGGCATTATCTTTTCAACATTCTACATCACTTCTATTGTGTCTGTCTTCTGAGTCTGCTTAGTCTATGCAAACACTGGTGACAGAAAATCTCACTTTTGTAGGGGAAGAGTAAAAACATCTTCTTTTTGTTATTTGTATCCATTGTTCCACATTCTCCTTCTAAAATGGAAGACCTTCAGCTCTTCAGTTATTTGAAGATGCCCATCTTGTTCCACTGTTATCATTTATTCTGTGTATTAAACACCTACTATTTCTTTTAGTGTCCCTCTTTTGACGTTTGAAGTATCTTTGAGTCTGTTTATCCTGTTCACAGTCCAATTTGCTATGTTCCTCCAATTAGAACAGACAAATGTTTTGCTTTATATCTCCCAGAGAAATCTGCACAGACCAATCGGATTCTAAGCACACACCCACTGCCCACTATGTGTCTGGCTGTATGCTTAAACAAATGAGGCAACTTCAAAGGCCCTGATTGCAGGTTCCTCTATATACGAAATGTTTCTAAATTGTGTCTTGCTACTCAGGAACTAGAAAAAACTTTATTTGCTTTACTTGATATATCCTTGTAACAGTCTAGGGAAGAAGAAACCAATAACTCATATTATGCCATATTTTATCTGGGGGCTACAAGGTAGCATTAGGTTCTATCTTGCCAAGGTCATTAAGTAAACAGGAGAATAGGTGTGTATTCCAGATCTGCTGAGTCTCTGTTTTGGTCAACTGTAGCTCCAGAACTTAAGTTGCAGAAAAAAAAGGATAAGTGCACTGTATTTTGGGAATGAAAGACATTGCATGATACTCCCTCGTCTCTTGCTTCCTATAGTCTCTAGAAGCTTGTACCTCAATTTCTCTGCCCCTATAATAGAGGAAATGAATACATATGTTCTTCACAGAGCTTGAAAATTAATTAATATGTGTTTTGAAGAGCCCAACATATCCTTAAAATTATCTGAAAAGATACAGTTCATCATGCCAATAACATGATGGATTCAGAAACTTAGGGTTGAAAGGACTTTAGAGAAGTTTTGATCCAGGAGTCCCCAAATTCATCATGCATCAGACCATCCTGAAGGAATTTAAAAAACTATTATAGATTTTAGTCCCCACCCCTAGCATTTCTGATTCAGGAGGTAAAGGGCAAGTTCTGAGAATTCACATTTCTAACAAGTTCCCAGATGATGCTGATGCTGAGAACTATCTATACTTTGAGATCCACTGATCTTGTCTTTCTCGTTATTTTAAAAACGAAATCACTGAATGTCAGAGTAATAAGGAAAATGTCCCAAAGAGACAGGGCCATGAACAAAATCTGCACATTCCTCTTCTTATTTCAAGATTTCCTCCATTATAAAACTGCTTCCCATTTCTGAATCACCACTTTGTTGAGCTTATTCATGTGAGAATTATATCACTGACACTACCAGGCACTGACTTCCCCTCAAACCTACCCCAAATAAACATGCAATCTATTAAGGACTGGTTTTGCTACACAAAAGTGACTTCCAGATAAATCTGCTGTCTGTGTTTTAACTAGATCTGAGCAAATAAGAACTTCATAAAGAGAAAGCCAGGAACAAATGCTCTTTCCTTTTTCCAACTTTAATAAAGGACTAGTGTGACTTAGTTTACTTCTGTCCAATGACAGATGTCTGAAAACTGAGTGGAAACTTTGAGAAACCCATTTCATCTCTCTGTGTTTCTATTCTCTCCGTCTGTGAAACGGGGTCAGCTGTATTGTACCTCGTGTGCAAATCTGTGTGCTGTGAGGTTTAGCGGGTAAGTGACTGCACAACGCATCACAGATGGATGTGTTATGGAGGAATGCTTAACATCAAAGTGAGATGTCATTTTCTTTCACTCTGCATCTGTAGTTTGTAAAACAAATGCTTCTAAATTCACAGTATTTTTCTCACATGTACTATTTTTTTCCAGAGTGATATTTTCCCAAAGATTCATGCTGACTTAAGCTTCTGGAACCTTGTGGGTGGATCTGCTAAATTAAAGACTTGTATTTAAATTTTCTGCACAACACTGGTGGGCTGACTGTATCACAGTAACTGTGGAAAGTAGAAAAGATTTCTAGTGCTGGGGGGTATGAGTAGAACTCTGGGGGCCAAGAGTCTAAATCCAAATGGAAGAGAAGCCATTTGTCTACCAAAATCACTAGTACCTTGGAAAAACCTGAAATGTAGTAAAACGTAAGGCTAACTAGGTAAATGATCGGAGGGTACAAGTATAGATAGATAGATAGATAGATAGATAGATAGATAGATAGACAGATAGATAAATACAGATGATACAGATACACATATAGATAGTTATCAGGACCATAGTAACTTTTTAGAAAAAAATATGGTAGAAACTATATGGGGTATCTGCTGTGATGAGCTGGATTTCAGTTCTAGCTGTATTACCTTAAATGATTATTCATTCATTTTTCATAAGGTAAATGATTATTACCTTAAATTCATATTCAATATGAATCTGAGCCTCGGCTTTTTCATGTTTAAAAGTAGTAATTACATCAACCTTGCTTCCTGATCATCTTATTTAAAGATGAAATGAGAACTGAAAACTCTTTGTGCAGTGCTATCCATACGTAAGGTATTCTTGTTATCAATATTTTGCATTCTTTAACTTACCTCCATTTTTCAAATGTAGAAAAATTTGATGTTTTTTTATATTTTGAATATCTTATGACCACATGCTTAAACTATTATTTATTAAACTATTTACTAAAGTTTATTGAACTGTTTAATAAAGGTGACTGAAACTAGAAGTGAACTGAACTCCAATATGAATATATGTGTATATATGTGTGTGTGTGTGTGTGTATATAGATATGTGTATATATAGGTGGGTGTACATGTGTGCATAGGTGGTTGTGTATGTATATGCACATTTCAGCTCAAAAGTTATTTCTAGCCATAGAAATATTTCTGGAGATCTTATCTAAAGAAATAAAGAGAAAAAAAAGAATGGCCTATTCAGGGGTAAAATACATGCTAGGTACATCCAGAAAGATACTGCTTCTCCTTGTAACTCAGTTCTGAGCTATTCCAATTCCCACCCTTTGCTTATTTTCTGTAATTCAGGATTACAAGTTTAAAGGTTAACTTTTTAAGTAGTAGAGCATCTTCTGTATTGATTCCTCTTAACAAACATCGGCTTTCAACTATTACTTCAAGGCAGCTTCAGTCATTTCTTTGGCCCTGTTTTGACTCTGGCTTACCTACCATTGAGTTACACATGCATATGGGTGTATTCCAGAAGTTACACTGTTATTCAGAAACATACATCCATGCAGAAATATATAGCTCTCTTGACAAGAGATAAATTACATCAAAAACAACGAAAACAATGTGGCAATACTGCTCTCTGGTAGTTGAGCAATTTTAGTAGTCTTATATCATTTATATCTACGTATTTAAAACTGACTGTAATCCCTCACCTCAAATTTTAGGGAACAGAAGATAAAGACCTGAGAAATGCAATGGCCTAGCAGGGAGAGCAAACCTCCCTTGGTCTCACAAATTCTCTTAGACTCATATTCCTCATCTGCGATCTGAGCATAATCGTACCCATCTCAAGTGTTTTCAAAAGGGTGAAATGACAGAAAAACTTTTAAGATGCCTGGGAAACAATCCATGGTCAAGGGTATCATTTCTTTTTTCCTTGTTGAGGGTGTTCAGAAGTATTCTGTTTAGAGCTGTGAGATGCTTTCCACTCAGAACAGCAAGATACATGAAAGGATAGATTAAAAATAAGTAATTAATCACATGTTGATGAATTGAAGTGATCTAGGTGGTGGAAATGAAGCTGCAAAAAAAAAAAAAAAGATTTTGTTCCCTGCTAAGAGGATAGTGGTAACGTAGATTGCTTTCCCTTTTTGTTTTGATTCCCAGGAAGGTCTAGGTGGCAAGAAAGAAAAGCATAAGTTTTTATCAATGACTGTAGTATTCAAAACTATTAAACCTTCTGCTTTGGAATTTCAAGATTTTCCGTGGAGAGTCAAACACTGTGTAAGAATTTCCGAATACACGGGCTGATGAATAAGCAAATGCTTTAAGTAATTCTTCTCTAATCATTATTACAATTTTCATTGGTTCATAACTAAACCTCACATGGGCCAAATAATTTTATAACATATTTTTAAAGATCAAATTCTTTATGTAGATAGGGACTCATAAAATTATTTTACTGAGCCCTGTACACCCAAGGGGTATGTGGTAAGCATTTCCCCCCAAAACTTACAACTATGTGCCAAGCCTGTAACTTACTCAGTAATAGTAACTGTAATAGTAGCATTATTTGTTATGGCTTGTGAAATGACAAAGTTTTAGTATCACTGCATTAAAGCAGCATGGCACCGGGTCCGGGCCTGCAGCCCACCTTAGTGCTATCATCAGTCTCAGAAGGCCTGTGCCTGGAGCTCATTCTAACAGGAAAGAAGAAAACAGAGCCAGCTTTCTTGCCTAACTCTCCAGCCTGCTTCATTATATATCTTACTTCTATATATTTGTTACGATCCTTCTGAGCCAAGAAATTGGTTTGCCTTAAGCAACGTTTTAGAACGAAGTACTAAATCTTTGTAGGGTACAGAATCTTTTTTTTTTAAAGTTAATCTTTAGAGAAGTTCCAGTATCAAAAAGTCAACATGGTTTCAGTGTGTGTGCATGTGTATAGGGATGAGCTCTGAAATGGGACCGCGATTTTCAGAGAAGAACAAAACTAGCCTCTGAGGCTTCTCTAGGGAGACACACAGATGTATACGCTGGTTATGAGTGTAGCTAAACATATTGTAAGCAAATACAGGGACTCTTAAACTTCTCAAGACATCACACATCTCTATCTCTTCTTTAATTAGTTGCCGAAGAATTAGTGCTGGAATTAGTGTCTCACTTCCTAAGAATGGCAATACATCACTCTATTTCCAGTGGTTATTTACTGCTCTCTCTCTCTCTCTCTGTCTCTTTCTCTCTCTCTCTCTCTATATATATATATATATTTAATATATATATTAAATTCAATAGATTCTTATTTCCATTTCTTTAAAATTATTTATATCTTCATCTGTGTAACTATTTATTTATCTCTTTATCTGTAATATAAAACATCATGGTTAAGATGGGATCCCATGATTTCCATTCCAGGGGTCCAGGTAAATTATTTTAGAATTTGTTTTTGGTAAGAGCTGTCATTTTTTTCCACACCTATTGCATGAGAAACTCAAACTTAGAGATTTAAAGTTATTTCTTGCCATCATTTTAACCATCATTAGAGCTCTTTATTCACTGAATATTTTAGATACATAATATTATTACATTTTTTGACCCTCTTAAAATAAGGCATTTTTTTACTAGCTTTGGGCGATGGAATATGATCATATTGGTGTATGATATATGTCACTTTCAGGAAAAAAAAAACTTTACAAACCGGTACCTGATTCATCATGTTTCTTTCTGCTTGCTATGGTAACTAATGATGCTCCAGGCAACAAAGGTTCTGTCAGTTTGCATACCTGAGTCAGAATAATATACAGAAGAGCCTCCCTTAAATCCATAGCGGACTTACATTAGAATGAGAAATGATCTTTTGCTGTTTTAAGTCAGTGAATTTTGGGATTATTTGACCACCTGCACAACCTAGCTTATTCTGGTTACACAGTCAGCAGCATTATTCAGTCTAAGACATCATCAGAGTTATTCATGTTACCAAATTTGTTGAACTCCTATGGGGTCTTTTTTGGTCATGATTGTTACTCGGTGGGTCAAAACAAATAAGACAGATCCTGAGCTTCCTTGGTTTTATGAGGAAGGCAGGACATGTACCAAAAACTGTGAAACAAGGCAGTGTGTATTACAGAGCTAGGGGAAAAAAACAAGGGGATTTTGGATAGGTTATGATTACTTCTTATTGAAATGTGATAGGAGCTCCCAGGAGAACGTGACTATAGAGCAAGACTTACAGGATGTGTAGGGTTTTGATGTACAGAGATGACAGTGTTTGAGTCCACAGAGTGTGATGTAGGGTGAACAGCCCCAAAGCAAGCTAATGAGGGCATGTTCCAGAAAGACGCATGTGGTGATATAACCTGGTGAAGTAGTATACCTGTTAACACCTTGAGGCTGCATTCTCAGAATCTTAGGAGCCAACCTCACCTTTGGGCTAAGGAGGGCTGCTTCTGGAAACAAATTAAGCTCTGTGAGTTTCTGAGCATCTTCCTCCTGTAGAAGGGTGAGGCATTTTGTCCAGTGTGACACAAAATCAAGACAATTTATTTCAAACAAGTTGGTGGCATACATATTTTTTTAAAGAACTGCACCCAAGCTGTTAGTCTCCTTTCATCAGTTCAGGGTATCTAGCATAATATTCTTTTTATTTCTCAGTATACATTCCCTGACACTTTACCCTCCAAAGCCAGAGCTAAGCACATTTATTTGTGCTCTTTTCCTTCCTTTCTTCCTTCTATCTTACATTTACTAATAGTGCACTAGCTGCAGGTGTTATGCTTTTTCTATAAGATTGTTTCCTATTTCTCATTGCATTTAGTAGTTTCCACTTTGCGTCATGCCTAGCTTAGAGGATGATATTCATGTTCTATTCATCTTCATATTTCTTTCCCATTTACAATCTCCACCCAACATAGACATTTCCTGTGTATACTAATTAATACTTGCTGTACGAATGTTTTTTTCTCTTGTTTTCTTTGGCTATTTTTTTTTGACTCAGGCACAGACCCCACCTCACTCTCACCCCATATTTGCCTAAAGGCAGATTTGTTCACTTTTGACTACAGTGGACACCCAATCATTACAGTTCTTTTCATCCCATTTCAGCTATGTACACTAGAAGTCAGATCATATGCCACTAGGATATTTGTGGTTAAACCACTCGACCACCTTGGGATTGTGTTAACTCCATGTTATGGTTTGAAGGAGTTAGTGTGGGTTGGGATTGATTTGACTTAGTTTTCTTTTTTTTTAAAGAGGTGTAACAGGATAGTGTGCTTCAAGTTCACTGTTAAAATGAAGCCAAGAGCTCTGAAAAATAGTCTTGTTTGCTTTCTACCACTGTTTGATATAAAACTGGTGCCCAAACAAGGTGAAGGGCCATGGAAGCATTCTACTTGAAGAGGCAACTTCCTTTTTGGCATCTAGGTTGAATGTAATCTGAAGAGTCCTTGAAATAATCAATGGTGAAGAGAGGGAGGAGCTGACCTCTCTTAGATTTCATGTTTGCTTCAGGATATGTTTCCTGTCAGAAGCAACTCTGATGGAAAGAGTATAGTGAGCATGTGAAATATTTGTCTGCATCTAGCTTAGTCAATAGGCACTAAATTCTTGATAGTGCTTTTACTCTTGAGCTTAACTTGATTGACTCAGTTTTGTTATTAAACTGAACTCTGTCCCTTTCTACCTATGACATTGTCTTCTTTTAATTGAGAAATGGTAAAAAATATATGTAGGCTAGCCTTTAAATCTGTTGATCTGCCATTGAGGGTACCTTCTGGCAGTGTAAATAGATGTGCATTTAACCACCTATAAGCTCCTATTTTGTTGGAGGAATGACTAGATTTAGGCATGATATCAGCATAGTGGAACAGAGTAAGCAAATGACAAATCCTGGAAATTTTAAGGCAAGAAAGGGCTTTGGAGGTCCTAGTATCCAACTCTTTTATAAATAAAGAAAATGGCATTCTCAATAAAGAATTTGTCCTTCCAAGAAAACATAGCTATTTAATGGCAAACTCAAAACACATACATTAAAACTGTGTTCTATTTTTGAAAGTGTCAAGTTTAGCAAAGTCAAAGACTCTGGACTAGATTGAAAGAAACTTAAGAAAAATGATGACTAAAGCACCAGGTTATTCTCAATTGGATCTTTTGGCAATAAAAGAATTTGTTGAAATAATTGGGTAGAAGGTAAATGGGACCTGAGGATTAGATGATCATAATGAATCAAGGTTGATTTCTCAATTTCAATGACTGTATTATTGTTATACAAGAATTTCTTTGTCAGAGTTACATGCCAAATTATTTAAAGGTGATATGGCCTTGTATGAGCAATATTCTTTCTAATGTTTCAGAGAGAAAAAATCTTTGCACTATTGCAACTTTTCTCTAAGATGAAAATTTAAAAAATAACATAACAAAAAGGGAAACAACAAAAAATAATTTTTAAAGATGAATTCTTGTTTTTTTTTAATAACAGAGAAAGATATATCAACAGATACCTTGGGGTGAGTACCATATTTGGGCCCTCCACAGTCTTTTACTGGCAACTTTTTTTCATCAATAGCAGTTAAGAATCAAAGTGTCATTCTTCAAGATAATAATCTCAAATTGGGACATTTTCCCCTTTCTTCTTTTTGCCATCTCTTGTCCACAATGGAATAACCACTCATCAAAATATACCTTTACACAGTGCTTTAGGATAAAGAGCTATTTTATTTTAGTGTGCCAATGCTTTCAGTTTTTATATTTCTTATATTTCCTTTAATCTAGCATAATCTGTCCTTTCCACCTTTTGTTTTTATGTCATTTGTTTGGAATAAACTCAGGCCAATTTTCCTGCAGAGTGTTCCTCATTCTGGATTTGATTGTCTGGTTCCCCGCAGTACCATTTGACATTTTCCTCTATCTGCTTTGTTGCCTGTGACGGCATCAGTGATATGATAACATCTGCCATGGTACAAAGTTCATTCAGTGACTCCAGCTAGGTTTAGTAATCCAGGGACCAGACCTTTTCAAGTTCCATTCTTGTTTTATCTCAGTACAGTTGCATACCACAGTACAATTAAAGAGAGGGGGATATTTCTTCAGGACTCTTAAAATGCCTTAAACCACTTAAAATTAATTCCTCAATGAAAAGATAGTGATGCGGCATAGTTTTTCAATTTCGTTACTCCTCCACATAAAACAGAACAACTAGACAGCAAAAGCAAAATAGTTAAAACACAAAAATCCATGAATACCATAAATAATTCAGGTGACAAAGAAGCACTACAAATACCAAAATGCACCAATAATCACCTAAAATATCAACCTCTGAGTCGTTGAAAACAGGACAGATGTAAAAAAAAAATTACGAAATAGACCATGTATATTTACTATAAATCATAGCAGGCCAATTTGAAAACAGGACTAAAGCTGTTTTTCTTAGTTCTCTGTCACCTAGTTCAGGTGAATGCAAGGAGACTGTGGTAACTACAGTCATAAGACCCTGGAGCAGCCTAGTCCCCGTGAATCTATGAACTCATGAACCAGCCAAGATTCCCTTCTAGGACAGGGCCTTACACAGAAGAGCAATGACAATCAAAAGTAAGCAAGAGGGGGACAATAGAAACAAAGGAATAAGAAGAGGCAGATAAATATGGAGAGGGAATCTGAACCAGGAAATCTCAGAACATGTCAATGATATTTTGAACACTACAAGAAAACAACAAAAAATCTGACCAGCATCAAACACTTTGACAACAATGCTTCGTTCCAAAAGAAAATGGGGTAGCATTTATATGATACTATAGAAAATGTAGGCTGACAATTTTATATCTAGTATAACTGATTTTCATATGGAAAAGTCAAGTACAAAGTTGTCAGTATTTAAGAACTTGGAAATTTTATTTCTATTTTAAGGGATTGCTAGAAAACAAGCTTCAGAAAGTCAAAATGATTAAAAAGACATCATCATAGGTCTGGGGTTTAGTAATGAATGAGTAGGTACTAGGAGAATTAAGACTAAATGACAGTTAACAAGGAGAGCATATAGTAGGTAATGATCATGTGTTCAGACAGTAGATATGGCACAATCATAAAAAATGAGAAGAGAATGAGGAGAATGTAGGCAAACCATGTTTACCTGTCCTCAGTAATTATATTTCTGGTGGTAGCATTAACATTGGTATTCTGAGACTGGTATGCATATGAGGGAAAAGGAGAGGAATAATTGAAGTATGTGCTATTTCTATCAATTCCTATGTCACTGAGAACCAAGATTCTACTTTTGGAAGAAAGGAGATACAAACATAATACAGAAGAAAATAAGTAAAAACTCTGTAATCCTGAATTTGAATTGCAAATATCGGTATGATCTCATGAGATCATAATTGTTTTAAATAAATGTATATTTCCTAGTTCTTCCCACTGAAGAGGCCTAGACGCAAAGCCCAATGAAGTAGCATTGAACATTATTAGATCAGCACCCAGACTGTGGTGCTGAAATGTCCTTTCCCACGGAAAGACACACGGGTTTTTGGAGGAAAGGGTAGTTCACATCTGGGCAAAAAAATAACAATGCCACGTCAAAATTAGAGATAGATCTTGAGTCTGATAACTCCAGTTCTCTAAGCATCTTTCATGTACCATTTGTAGTCACTACATTGGGACCATGAACTTCATCCATAGGAGTTGCCTATGTTAAATAGAAGGGTTTTTTTTTTTTTAAGGTTCTTTCAGCTTCTAAACTCTCTGGTTCATAGCTATGGCTAATTTTATGGCAAGGACACCTGTTACTTGGGATCTAAACTCTAATCCATTACAAGCTCCCTTCATATTGGCAGTAGTAATGTCCAGCCTCTATCTACTTGGGATGGATCCAAGCAGGTGTCTTAGAGGCAAAAGTCCCCTTATCACATTACAAAATGCTTTGCTATGTGGTAATGTCCATTAACGAAATCCTTTTGAATTGGTGCATAATAGAGGCCAAGAAAAGATCTTTTTCAATAAAAGATTTGAAAAATCATTTTTGTTTCTTTCTGCTTCATGCATTAATCAATCAATTAATTAACTTAATAAACTTGATTTAATACTTACCATGCATGAGCCAAGTGCTGTGCTAGGCTCTAAAAAGAAAGCAAAAAATCAAAACATATCTGAGTCCTGTTCTTAGAAGTTGACCACCTCTTTCTCCTGATCATCCCAGGGAAACTGATAAGGTGAGAAATTTTATCCGAGGCTGATGATATGCAGTGCCGGACTCAATCTATCATGAGTTTCAGGGGAATATAGCTCCAAAATTGGAACTGCAGACCAGCAGTTATCTCCTTGAAAGGGTCAGAAAGATATTCTTTTCTAAAAGACTATTACCCTCTCTGCCCCCTCACACACAAAGGCAGGGAGTAAACAACACGGAAGGGAACCAGTTGCTCATTGAACAAATTTGTAATCCTTTCATTGTATTTAAAGACACACTAAAAAAAATCAATATATTTAGCACAATGTGTGTCAAATTCCTGTAAATCGAGTTGTATTTTAATAGGCTTTGAACAACTGCCATGCTCATTCCACATTGATGCCTTCACTGCGGCGGGTCCCCAGTGTGTAGCCAGTTGACCTCTACGTGTCCCAGTCCCAGCGTCTGCGCAGAGTGAGCGCTTAGAGTTTGAACCCTCCACATGGATCTGATGTTTCCTTTATCTTAAATTTGTCTCTTTGATTAAAGGTGAGAACATAAAGTATGCTTATGTCCATGGAGCAGGACAGATAATAAGCTAACCAAAAGAATTATTTCTTAAGTAATGCTCAATACATTAAGGAAACCTTTTTAGAAATAATCTTACTTTAGGTCTTTCCATAATGTTAGTTTTTTTAGTATAAATATCTCTTTCATCAGTTAATGTTTAGTTTTATGTCATGCTTGCTTAAAATGAGAAGCACCAATTCTTTCATGCAAATTGGAAGCATAAAACTTATTCACCTATGGCCCAGATTATCACTCACATAAAAGCCTCCTTTCTACCTCCTTTTGTTTTCTTTCAGGATAAAGCAAGGTCCTTGTTTGTCTTCTCTGTCTCTTGGCAGAAAGCAGTAAATTAAAAATAATAATAATAATCTGAGGGCTGTGTCTTTTCTTACATTTACTTGGATCCACATCTTTGCACAAAGAAAGTTTATCTATTATTCTTTAGAAATTGATGGCCAAGTGTCTCATTTTTTGTTGTCTCAAGAGGTTACTGATTATTTTAGATCTTTTCAACAAGTCAGCCTTTATTTCAATACCCAGTGTAGTACTTTGTATAATTTTTTTAAAAAATAGGACTTCTTTGTTATATAAGAACTATGACCGTATCAGGGAGCGTCTGTAATAGCTTAAATGAGGAAATGCAAGGTCATTCTATTCTATAACTGTGTTGTATTTAAGAAACCATGCAACTTGAAGAAACAAAATAAATGAGATCTAAAATACTGTGGACATCTAATGTTTGACCAACATTCCTCCTACCACTTCTGAAAATGCTTCTGCATATTTTTTAAGAGATACAATTATATTTCCTTCTTTTCATTCAGTGCAAGTTTGAGAGTTTGGCTTTCCGGCTTGATTAGAAACCATTGTTACTTTCCTCAGATGTCTCTCTCTCCCGCTCCCTTCTTTCTCTTTTCCTTCCTTTATCCCATTTGTTTGTTTTTAACTAAAACCTTAAGGATACATTTAGATTTCTTCTTCGCTCATGTTCCTCCTTATCTTTCCACCCAGAGAAAACCACTGTTTGAATTTGGTGTCATTCCCACACATGTTTTCTGCTTTTACTACATCTCTCTGTCCTTAAATAATAGGCAATGAAGGGAAAGTACTATTTAAGTTATTTAAAGTTTAGGTACTTGGTGTCACACTTTCTGCATCTAAGTTTGCAATGTGCTTTTTCACCCAACATTATGATTGCTTGTGTATTCATAGAGGGCTCTTCAGTATGACCCAGACCCTTTCTCAAGGTCTGGAAGGGGAGTACAATACCAAGTAATAATGGAATTCTGCTTTCCTTATCTCAGCAGATTAGCTCAGCAGTAAAGTGACTAATTGAAATCACATGTTTCAATTTGAGACCAGGGAAATAGGTCCCTCCATGGTGGTAAAGCAGGAAGATGTCACTAGGATCTGCCAGCAGCAGCATTTCTAACAACATGGAAGGCTGACATAATCTGAATGAATAGGGCAGCAATCAGGAAGATGCAGGGAGGAAAGATGGAAAGAGTACTAGCAGTTGTCAAGCCCTTGGTTCCAATTATCTCTGATTTTGCCTTCTTTTTCATCCAGCCCCCAACACCCCTCCACTCTGGCAACCATCAATCTGTTCTCTGTATCTATGAGTCTGTTTCTATTTTATTCATTTATTTATTTTGTTTTCTATACTCCATATATAAGTGAAATCATATGGCATTTGTCTTTTTCTGTCTGATTTATTTCACTTAGCATAACACCCTCTAGGTAAGAACCTCCAACTTGACGTGTCTGAAAACTGAACTACCCTTTCCCCTGAAGTGGATGTAAATTGGAACGGCTGCCTGGCCCGTGATATTTCCTCCTGCTTGAGTAAACAAAGCTAATAGGTTTAGTTTGGGTCAATTACATTCTTCTACTGTCCAGAGACTGGAAACCTGAATGCAGAAACTAAAAAAATGTAAGTGGTTAGATCTTAGTCACTTTGTTGGCAATTTCAGGAAAACTCCTGTTACCAGGCAGAGAGAATACAAAGGTATCTAGAAGTCTGTTTCTTATTAATACATCATTAAAACCTTCTCTTCTTCACATGATATTTCTTATATTTAATAACTGTACCACCATCTACCCAGCTACCCAAGCTAGAAATTGGAAATCTCAAAACTCATCTTTCTCTCCATATTCAGCCATTCACTCAGGACTGAGAAAGGAATTTTAAGGCAGGCATTTTATTCTAAAATCTGAAATTGTCCACAGTCAAAACATCCTTTAAAGTCTCATAAGACTAGAGACTAACTTTCTGTCTTTCAAAAGATTCAATGCACCCAGGTTTTCATTCAGGTCTGGAAAAGATTGTCATTTCTTTCATTGAATGACTGATGAAATAGTTAATTTGCATTTAGGAACTAAGTATTCGCAAACTTTAACACATAAATTTGACATGCAATCCAGTGAGATGATCATGGAATCCAGGCACTCAGAAACTAAAGGTCACCGAAGAAACAGCAGGGGTGTGTCTCTCACTTCGTGGGCCTCCTACGAACTTTCTCTTTCTGTGTGTCTTTTTAAATTAAATGAGCATATTATGGGGCTTTGTCGGGTCTGCTACTTGCCTCAGCTTTTTCATCTCCACATTAATTATTTTGATCCAATATAACATTTTGTGATTAGGAATTATTTTTTTAATTCCTAAAATAGTGGGTCCCAAAGTTATCAGATTGATTAAAATTACAAGATTCTTAGAGCCAGAGCTGAGCATCAAATCCAGAAACACTGTGACCTTCACACTGTATAATATAGAACCGCATGTATAGGGAGAGTGTTTATGTCTGAGGTATTCCAAGTGGACTTGATGGAGAAAGTGGCATTTGAACTGGCCTTTGAAGAGTGGAGAGAAGGTGGGCAACAGACTTGACAAAAGAGGATTCTAAGCTAAAGTTAGAAAAAATCTGGTTAGATCACTTTAAAACATATTTAGGGAAAGGTAGACTAGTTCAGGAGATGGCAATATAGCACATATGCAAGAAAATAGAAGAAAACAAGCCTGTTATGTAAAATGAGAGTGAAAATGGAATTAATTAATGAATAAATGAAAGAATGGGTAGAGAGATGAAAGAAGGAGGTAAAAAAGAGCAGGAAAGAGGAAGAAAAGGACAGAGAGAGAATGAAAGAATTCATTTGTTAATAATAAACAAATAATTGACTATTTTTATCTTGGGGATTTTGCTAGGAATGAAACTACCAAAATTTGGTTTTTGACTGGTGTAGATGAGAGGGTGGTTAATAGCCATTCTAAAGAAAGAAAGTGGTAAATAATACTACAGAGTGACCAAAATATTGGCAGTATGATAAAAGATTATAAGGTTTTTAAAATAAAACAACTAAATGTAGAAATGTCAATGTGAATAGGTTTCTAAAACAAATAGTATTAAAAGTGAATTAGAGAATGATTCACATAATAGATATTATTTATATAAAATTTTAAATACATAAAACAACACTAAAATCACTGTGGATACACACATTGACTAAAAAAGAGAGTACAAACAGAAAAGATATATACTAACTTCAGGGAAGTTTTTTTTTTTTTTTTTATGAAGGTGAAAGTAAGGCAAGACTGATTTTAAATGGATCCATGTTATTTACTCCTAAATAAAAATGAGAGAGAAAGAAAAGGAGACCTGAAACAAATGTAGAAAATCTTAACATTTATAAATTCTGGATAGAAAGTACATGGTATTACACCCTCACTTTTCTGTGACTTGAAATATTTACTACTAATAATAGAAAGTAAAATAAACCAACATCATCATCTCACTGAAAAAAGAAGAGTAGGAAGAAATTAAAAATGACATTAAAATTATATTTCTCAGCTTTTGCTTTTGGTCAAAATAAAGTAACAGAGACTAAATTTCCCATCCCAACTGAAACAACAACAAAACAGTCAAAATATACAAAATGATGACATTGGAGGCATTGGACACCAGGAAAGGAAGAGCAGTGATTCCTGAGAGACAGGAAGTAGATGAGGTGAGCCCTATAATTACCCCAGCTTGTTGCCTTCAGACTTTCCAAGCTGGATTTCAGTAAAGGAAATCCAAGCAGAGCTCAGAGCTCTCCCTGAGTTGAGCAGATGGAATCTGAGGAGGCCAAGGAAGCCGGAGTTCACAGGGCAGAGTGCCAGAGAAGAGAGGGCTGCATGGAAGAGAACTTCGGAGCTGGGCAGATGGTTCCCCTCAAGCATTCAGTGGAGCACTGATTAGCATATGCATTGAAACTTTTTGAAGCCACGGGGGAAAAAAACATCTGAAAGTATTACAAGGAAAAGTAATTAGAACTTACACTGAGGGATAGTGTCTGCTCCTGGTAGGCAGAATGGAAATCCTGATAATTCAGAGGATATAAGACTAACAAGAGTCTTGTTCCAGTAAGTGGAGGTGGGAAGAAACCTCAGACTAAATGCTGCTTTGGGATTACCCAACAAAGCTTAATAAAAGACCCCAAAAGATGAAATTGTTTCCCAGTAACTTAACTGTATACCGGAATAAAGCCAAAGTACTGATACATTTTTATGGATGTAAAACTAGTGCCCAACAAGGTAGTATTTACATTAAAAAATTACCAGACAAGCAAAGAAGCAAGACAATATAACCCATAAAAAGGACGATATCAATCAAAATTGACCAAGCAGTGGCACAGATGGTAGAATTATTAAAATAGTCATTATTACTCCATTTCTCAATAATTAATAGAATTAATAGACAATCAATAAGGATATAAAATATTTGAATAACACTATTAAACAACTTGATTTAAAAAATGTTTCTAGAAATTCCCCATAATAGCAGACAGAACACACTCTTTTCAGGTATGAATGAGAGCATTTACCAAGGTAGACCATATTCTCAGATATAAAACAAGAGTAAATAAACTTGAAGGATTCAAGTAAAAAAGCATTCTCTCTAATCATGTGGGATTAAATCATAAATCAACAACAAAGGGAACTCTAGAAAATCCCCAAATAATTGAAAACTAAATAGCACACTCCTAAATAGCCATGGGTCAAAGAAGAAATCAAAAGGAACACAACATATGAAAATTTGTGAGATATCACTAAATTATACTTGGTGGTGAAGGTTCATAGTGCAACTGGCCACAATATGAAAGAAGAAATTTCTCAAAGCAAATACTTCATTAACTTTAAGAAACTAGTAAAAGAATCATGAATTAAGCTCAGAGTGAGAAGAAAAGAGATAATAAAGATCAGAACAGAAATCAGAAAAATAATAGAGAAATTAATGCAACTAAAAATTGATTTTTAGAGAGATCAATGAAATGTATAAATCTCTAACCAGGTTGATCAGGGAAAAAAGAGAGAAATTATCACTATTAGGAGTGATAACATCATTACAGATCTGGCAGATATTAGGATTATAAGGATATATTATGGACAACTTATACGAATAACAGCAGCTTAGATGAAACGGACAAATTCTTTGAATAATACAGATTGTTAAAGCTTACTCAAGGAAAATATATAATCTGAATATTATATAATTAGCATATATATAAAAAGAAGAACAAAAGTTAAAGCACTAACACTACCTGATCTCACATGCTATTAAAATTCTATAGCAATGAAAAACAATTTACATTAGCATAAAAATAGATAATAGATTGTGAAGCTGCCAGATACAAAGGTGATCCTTTAGGACAATAAGCTAAACTTAAAGTAACAATCACATTTTTATTCATTTGCTGTGACAGTACAATCAAAAGGCAAAAGAGAAAAGAGCTGGCTCCCTAGTATCTATTTTTCCTCAGGAAATGGCACTGGGCAAGAGGTCAGGTGATGTGCAATACAAAGGAGAGAAATTATATCACTGCTAAGGAGCTCTAACAAGAGTCACCTGCCTTTTTAGGGACCTGGAGTGCCCAGGGTTAGGAGCCAGGAAAGGCTAGGTGTAGAACTAGTAAGTCAGAGTAAGAAAAAGTCCCTCAGCTAACTGGAATTATAGAGATATCTATTATATTGATTATGGTGAAGTTTATGGCAATACTTAAACTGTATTTTGTAAACATGTGTAGTTTATTATATTTTGATCATACTACAATAAAGCTGTTTGACAATTATTAATTTCTGTTCACAAAAATGCATACTTCTTTCTTGCTGACAATGATCAGAGATGAGTCCAGAACTTCACATGCCATTGGATAGCAGGGACATCAAGCTAATATCAGATTATTCATGGGATTCCACTGGAATGATGACTTGGTCCATATGTTCAATCTTCACTCCTCACACGTACTCCTAGAGTAAATTGACACTAGACTCTCTTCTTCTGCAGGTTAGCTCTCGATGTCTTAAAACAAGCAATGGTAGGCAATCATTGCTTACACTCTTCCAGTTAACTCCAAATTTGGTCACAGAAGTGGCCCTTGATTTCCTTTGGTAACAATAAGACTTTATTACATAACCTGAAGGTTTCAAGATAATTCACATAAATTGTGAGGTGAAAATCTAGAAAATGAATACATGACTACTATGAGTGATGTGCTGAGCTAGCTTCTATTGTCCCATGAAAGCCAATTGTTAAACATTGAACAATTTTACAAGCTAGTGGCTAAATTTAGCTAATATTAAAACTTAAATTATGCACTCTAACAATTAAACTATATTAAAAACAAAGATAATGGATACTCAAGGCTGTAGATGTCACTTCACTTTTCTCTAATGGAAATTGCCTGTCTATAAAATGTGACCATGAATTAGGGTACTTTATTCATAGTGCATAACTAATCAGTCTCCTGGAGTAATTTTCTGAAAACAAGGCAATACTTAAGTTTTAAAGTGGCAGTTTTTCTAGCATTATTTTTTCTAGAGTTACTTTTCAGCTTCAACAGGTATCCTGTTTAATTACTTAAACACCAAAGGCAAAAACGATACTGATAAATAGATTAACTACATGAAAAATCAAAACTTTTTAAGTACAAGAAATATCATTCACAAAGTTAAAGAGCTAATGTTAAATTAAGAAAATATATGTCACAAATATTTCAGAGTTAATAGCTTTAATCTATAAACAACTTTTACATGTCTATAAGAAAAAGATGATACTCTGATAAAAGAAAGGCAAAGTCATGAGCAAAAGTTTCATGAAAATTCCAAGCAGCCAATAATGCACATGTATAAAACTTAATAACTACATATAAACTTTGTTTATAATATTTTAAGTAATTTATATGTCTAATTAGAACAAATGGGTTAAAATATACACATACAGGATATTAATCAACCACAAAATTATATAATGGAATAGTAGTAATTGTGAGGGAATGACCTTAATGATATATACTTTGGCTGCAAAAGTAGCAGATTTCAAAACTATATACAGTATTATCTCACTTTTGACAGAAATATACCTTATACACACATACCCACAAAATAAGATATTGAAGGGTATATTAAAAATGTTAACTAAGCTTTTATTTTGGGCGATTTTATTTTGTTTTATTTATTTATTTATTTATTTATTTATGCATATTTGGATCAAATTTTTCTTCATCAAGTATGCATTACTTGTATAATAGAATTTTAAAAGCCATCTCAGTGCTACTTCAGCACTTCATAAGTTTCATAACCAGGTGATTCAAGATCTTGTAAGTGCTCGGATTCTTGGAAACTGCAGCTGTTTTGCTCAGAGTTGCATTTGGAAGCAGCTCAGTGGAGTCAATATGACCTAACAGGGCACTCCTGGAAGGAGGAGAAGTCCTTGTGCTTGCACTTTTTCTGGCTACGCAAGTGCTGTGTGGACTTGAGCAGCCCAGGAGTGGCTGCTGTCTTCTGTGCCTTGGTGTGAAAATTCAAGGAGACACTGACTCATTTTACTGAATCATTTTACTGGGGATGTGACTTTGGGTTTGGTTACCCACAGGCATTTCTGCTATGACTGGGTACCCTGAAGGAGGTTTTATTTTAACATGTTAATAACAGAAGCTTTTTCCAGCTCAACTGAAAGGTTATGAATGACAGGGAGGGAAGCCGCACCCTCTCATTTATATCGCTTTACAATGATAGGGGTAGCCTGGCCTCAGGCTTCTGAACTTAAAGTTGAAATTTGACTGCTAGATGATCTCATGTTGAAATCATCTTTATATTTCTATCTTTTAAGATTATTTTAAAGAGGCCTCTATACTTCTACCATAAAAAGCTCAACATGAAGGTTACTTTGGGAATGAAGAGACTGGAGTTTGTTGCCTAAGACATTGAGAAGGCTTGGTCTTCCTCTAAATGTGAAGTGGCATTTGGAACAGCCTGTGTCATATACTATGAACAGTCAATAGATTCTTAAATGGAACCTATTGACAAAGGTATCATTAAGAGCAATCAACTTACATTGCAATTTGACAATCTATATTGAAATTCAAAAGAGGTCTGGGGCTCTGTTTGATACTGAAAATAGAAAATGAATTAGGCAAAAGCTAGAGGTCAACTCTGTAACAGAGTCCACAAAAGACTGTGTGTGAATAAATACAGGTGTCCATAAAGTCTGGAAACATAGGCACATATGTATAATAATCTAATCATAATATTAAGGACTTCTCCAATATATAAAACTAATATGTAATGTCATCTATGTCTCCAGACTCAATAGGCACCTTATCGAATATAACATAATAAGCACTATGGTAACAATGTAGAGTTAAGCCCTAGATTCCAGTGAATGGTTAATTCTGTCTGGTAAAGTCAAGGAAAGACAAAGAGAGCAAGTCATGTTAAATAGGACTTCAAAGGATGAGTAGTTATCATAAGGAAGTGTATGCCATGCAAAGAAAACAGTACTGGAATGAAAACATACCCTGGTCCTGTTTAAGCAGAGAGGGCACAGGAACTTTCCAAAAAGTGCAGATAAAAATATTGTTTATGGGGTTGGGAAGCTGAGATATTGAAAACTAACTGGTAAGATCCCCAGTTCCCTTCCATTCCTGACCCTTCTACTGGTAGTCTATGGCATGACAATCATGAGAGTGATACTTGAAGGAAACACAACCAACAAATGTTCAGAGAGTGGGCTATGCAATTAACACAGGTGGCATCTTGTGTTTAAGAAGCATTAAGGGCAGATCAAAAATGTGCCCACTTGATAATCTGTAGTGAGTTTCGATGGTAGCAAATTAACAATACATATCTTTGCCTATGGAGTCTCACAAAGTGTCTGGAATGGTCCTCTGCAGAGCTGGGGTCAGATGGGAAGATTTTTATAGCCAACATTCTTGAGTCCAGGACCTGGGTGCTTGATCTTGTCAAAATCCATGAGGAACACTGAGGTTGAATAGGATTCAAGTCCAAGTACATGGTTCAGGGATACAAACTGAAGGAGTCTCAGAGAGTCACCACATCATGTGGTAGCTTGTTAGAAATGAAGACTCTACCCACCCCCAGCTCAATGAATTCAAATCTGAATTTTAACAAGATTTTCACACAATTTATATGCTACTGGTCTGCAGATCATATTTTGAGTGAGGAAAAGGTCTAAGTTCTTGATTCTCTAATTTAGATGTACATTGAAATTAGCTGGGGTGTTTTAAGAATAGATACCCTGATCTCTTGGAAATATCTGTAGATATTCTGATTGAACTGGTGGGGTCAGAACATCAAAAGCCAGAAGATAGGACAGGTAATCAGGAAAAACTGTCACCAATAATAGGTTCTAGGTATCAGAAGAAGTAAATGGAAATACAGGTTAGATGAATGGATAGATGGACAGATGGGTGGAGGGAAGGAGGGAGCGATGGACAGACAGATGGATAACAAGAGGTTAGAGGACTGTGCAATAAAAGTTTACTATTTTGATCATAATATTTGGGGTGTGTTCCCTCTCAATAACTTAGGCCAATGTTTCACACAGCATTATTTGCAAGACTAACTAAGGAAGTACACATTTTAAAATGTGGATTTTGGCCATACCCCACATATTGAATCAGCATCTTTAGACATGTGACCAAGTAATCTGTGTTTTTTATACATGTTTCAGGAGAACTTGTAGAAAAGTTTACTAACTGCTTATCTAGGTAGAGTTTTGGCTAATAGTACAGAGGCAATCTAAATTGAAGTGTTTCTCATGGAAAGGGCCTTTGGTTTTTATTTGGACAGGACAATTCTTCATTGCACAATCAATAATTGACCTGGCCCCTGGCTGGTGTGCCTCAGTGGATTGAGTGCTGGCTTGTGAATTGAAAGGTTGCTGGTTCTATTCCTAGTCAAAGCATATGCCTGAGTTATGAACCAGATTCCCGGTTGGTGGTGGGGGGGTATGAGAGGTAACTGATCCATGTATCTCTCACATGTTGCTGTTTCTCTCCCTCTTTCTTCTGCCCTTCCCCTCTTTGTAAAAGTAAATGAATAATAAAATTAAAAAAAAATTGACCTGGGCATCAGAACATGGATGGATTCCCTGGCTCTGACTACTAAATGCTAGTAACATGGTCTAGTCATTGTGACAACCCAAATATCTTTTCTCACATTTTTAAAGGGTGCTTGCAAGCTGCAAATTGCTAGCTCAGACTCCCAAGTTCCTTGCCAGGATCATGGGAGAGATTGATAATGTGTACAGAACATTACCTATGTTTAACACTTGACTATGTCAGAGACTGAGCTTGCAAAATCTAATCACACCTCCTGGAGCTGTGAATATGTGTAAGTGAGGAGGTGTGAAGTAGAATACAAAGAACACTGAATCTGTAATTAGAAGGCATGAGTTTGAGGTCACTCACTTCTTGTACAGCATCGGGGTACCATTTCTTCTGCCTGGCATTTTCCACACTATAAAATGGGAATAAAAATACCAGGTTCAGTTGTCTCACAGGACTATTGAGAGATGAAAAATAGTGAAACATTTATTACATTACAAAATTTTACTTAAATAAAACTTTACATCTTTCTAAATAATTACTTTTCTCTCCTTTTGGGTTTTTATAACATCTTATTGTAGTAAAATATACATAGCATAAAATTTACCATTTTAAGCCTTCTTAAGTGTACAATTCAATTGCATTAAGTACATTCACATTGTTGTACAACCACCACCAGTATCCACCTTCAGAATTTTTTAATCACTGCAAACTGAAACTCTATACCCATCAAACAATAACTCCCCATTACTGCTCCCTTCAGCCCCTGGTAACCACCATTATACTTTCTGTACTTATGAACTTGAGTATTCTAAGTACCTCATGTACATGGAATCACCCAGTATTAGTCTCTTGTGTCTGGCTTATGTCACATAGTGTAATGTTTTCAAGGTTCATCTATTTTGTAGTAAATATAAGAATTTTCTTCCTTTTTAAGGCTGACTAATGTTCCACTGTAATTACGTACCATAATTTGTTTATCTACTCAGCTATCATTTTTCATAACTTTTTTAAATTTTATTTTTCAATTATAGTTTAATTTACTATTATTGTGCATTAGTTTCAGGTGTATAGCATAGTGGTTTGACAATCATGTACATTACAAAGTGGTTCCTCCAATATTTCAAGTATCTACCTGGCATCATATGTAGTCATTGCCTTATTATTCACTATATTCCCTATATTTTTCTTTACATCCCTGTGACAATTTTGTAACAATTTGTACTTCTTAATCTCTTCACCTTCTTTAAGAACTCATAAGGCTTAACACCAAATAAATAATCCAATTTAAAAAATGGGCAGATGACCTGAACATACACCTCTCCCAAGAAAATATACAATTGGCCAACAGATAATATGAAAAAATGCTCAACTTCACCAATTATTAGGTAAATGCATTAGGTAAACGCAAAGCATTACTCTGAGGACATAGCACTTCACACCTGTTAAATTGCTATTATCAACAAGACAATAGCAATTACTGGAGTGGTTGTAGAGAAAAGAGGAGACTTCATTCACTGCTGGTGGAATAGTAAGCTGGTACAGCTGCTATGGAAAACAGTCTGGAGGCTTCTTAAAAAATTAAGACTAGAGTTACCATATGACCCAGCAATCCCTCTTCTAGGTATCTTCCTGAAAATTTGGGGAACATTTATTTGCAAATATGTGTGCATTCCTATATTTATTGTAGCATTAGTCATGGTGGCCAAGACATGGAAATAACAATCGTGCCCTTCAATAGATGACTGGCTAAAGAAGATGTGATACATATATACAATGGAATACTATTCAGCGGTAAGAAAAGATGAAATGCTGCCCTTTGCAACAACATGAATGGATCTTGAGAATATTATGCTAAGTAAAACAAGTCAAATGGAAAAAATCAAGAACCATATGATTTCAGTCATATGTGAGATATAAAACTGAATGCAACAAATGGACAAAAACAAATGAACAAAAACTCATAGACTCAGACAACATTAATTTGAAAGAATATATGTACCCCAATGTTTACTGCAGCATCATTTACAATAGCCAAGTCCTGGAAGCAACCTAAATGCCCATCGATAGAGAAGTTAATAAAAAAAAAAGTCATGGTACCTATGTACAATAGAATATCACAAGGTCATAAAAAAGAATAAAATCTTACCATTTGTGACAACATGCATGGACCTAGAAGGTATTATGCTAAGTGAAATAAGCTGGTCAGTGAAAGATAAGAACCATATGATCACTTATGTGTAGAATCTAAAGAACAAAATAAACAAGCAAACTCAACAGAAACAGACTCATAGATACAGAAAACGGACTGTTAGTTGTCACTGTTGTCTTTTTATTATGAGGAGTCTTTAAGGTGGATGCCAACTTATACCACAATATTGTATGTTTTAGAAGTTCTTGTGCAGCCCTGTCTGTCCCAGTCAGCAAGCTCTCCCATGGGTTGAAATATGTGTATCAAGTTGCTCAAATAAAAATAAACTGCAGCTGCAATTTTAAAGGTTGTTTTTGACTCTAGCCCCTGTACCCTAAAGCCTCTTAGAATTTCCCCCATACACACTAGAGAGCAGGTGGTCAATGGGAAATTCCCATAAGTCCCCTGCACAGCATTTCTTCTCAGCCTGCTTCAATAGTTCTGATCTATAATTTCTTTTTAGCTATCTCTTCCTGTGTCTTTTTCTTGCCCTCATGCAGTGAAATGAAAATGCATGCCTTTGTGCCAGATAGCACTCATTTCCCCTACTCTTCATGCTCCCCTTCTGCTCTTTGCTCCAAGAGCTTGACACTGTGAACTATATCATCAAGCTTTCACCTTCTACCTTCCTGTTGCATTCAGCCAGTAAGTAGCCCCAGTAAGAAGTTAGAAATGAAGTATGACACTTCATTTCTCTGGTCACCACATCCTGTGAGATTTACTCAGACTGGCTGTGCCTCTTTAGAGAAGGTCACCTGTCAGTGTAATCTTAAATGTACACTTCCAAGTCACCAACTATAGTATTTATAAAAGGATAAAATAAAATAAATTACTGTACAGGTGTGAAATTTTGCTATGATTATCATTAGCTAGAATTTACATACCCATGCTCTCTTTGGTGTCATTCATCAACTATGACTTACAGCATCTCTGCAGGTGGAAAGGAGCTGTCTGATGTTTGAATTCCTTTGACACTTATTAACGTATGTGATTCCTGGTGGGTGGTAGTGTTGATCATTGTTTGTGTATTTGGAAACAACATGCACATTAACTTCAGAAATGTCTGATTGTTGGCCCATGTTGTCCAGATTTGAATGGGTTGAAAAAAGAAACATAGCTTGATGTTCTTTCAGACATGTTCATCATTGTCCATCAATCAATCAATGAGCTCTCTTGGAACACTTCACTGTCATTTGTGCTGATGCCAGCTTCTCGGTTACTATTGTTTTGACTCTTAAGAAGCAATGAAAAGCAACCTGAGAAAAAGAAGTGAAAAGGAGTGGTTGGCCAGGGCAGCCTTTCTATTTGGAGCCAGCCATGAAACTGTCAGCTTCCTTCAAAGCAGTGCTACTATTTTGTCACATTGTAATGGTTAGTAAACCTCCCCTGAAGTAACCTAAATCTGAAAGCTTGTAGTTTACTGTTGCTAGTGATAAAGGGTCTATTGATTGGATAGGGTGACCTGCCAAAACTCATTCAGGAAAAACATCCACTTTCATTTCAGTCATTCCTAGTGAATCCAAACCTAAGGTTATGCAGTTCATTTTTTACTGCTCTATTGCCTTCTAAATAACAGAATTAAATAAACCATGAGTTCTAAAGATTGTAATAAATATTTGTTCAGTACATGACATCTGCAAATAGTTTTATTCTTCATTATTTTATTTTACCCTCACCATTCTCTTGTGAACTTTGGTTATGATGACGTTTGGCAAACAGTGTCATCAAGACATGAAACTAAGTTTTCTGATCCAAGACCAGTGCTGCATTACAGTGTGTAGACACGTTTTCACATTTATTTTACAAGCTTAGAATATAAGCCTTTGTTATTCTTTTCAGCATCTGAGATCAGGAAGAACACATGAAGTTGCCTGAGTAAGAGAGAAGACAAAAATTAGCTCAGTCACCTGAAATGGCAAATGTGAGACTAGCTCCTCAGTCTTCTGGCAAGAAATAAACTCAAAACAAGAAGGCAATTTTATGTCTAATTCAAACTTCCATTCAATTCAATCATTATCTTTATACACCTTTCATATGTGACTACCCCACACCCCTTCAATAAATAATATTGAATTCTGACTGCACAATGCCATCTATAATCAGTTCCCTCTTCCCACACCCACAGCATCTTATGATGTTAAGGCCTTTATCATTTTTTTCCTTGACTTTACAATAATCTCAATTTTAAATGGTTTCCATGTCTATCCTCACATTGTTGTTAGATTAGTCTTCTTATAGTCATAGTAGATGCTCACTAACATTTGCTTAAAGGAGAAGCTGATGCATTTGTTTGCAGAAGCTGATGATAGATCAAGGCAACAAAGAAATATTACAGAGCCACTACAAGTTGTCCCAATATTTTTTGCCGGTTGAGATCTAGAAAATAACAAATATACAAAAATAATATCTGCTTTACCTTCATTTCTACAAGTTTGTAAGGATAAAAATTAAGTAATATATTTTATACTAAGAAATTAAAGATCAAAGTATAAATGCTAGTTGTGATTATTATTATGAATAGAAAAGAAGAGAGAATGGGTGTTTTTTGCAAAATAATATGTAATCTCATGTCAGTGAGAAGTAGAAAGTGAAGACTGACAACCCCTTAGAGCAGCCGTCTTCAATCTGGTGTTCGGTTTATCCGCAGACCCCTCTTTCTGGTTTGTAGACAGCATTGATTTTCTCTGCTTCATATCATCTTCCCTGTGTGAGTGCCTATGTCCTAATAACTTCTTATCTAAGGGCACTAGTCAAATTGAATTAGAACCCACTCATATGGCCTCCCTTTACCTTAAGTACCTCTCTAAAGTCCTACCTCCAAATTTAGTCACATTCTAAAGTAGTGGCTATTAGAACATCAACATAAATTATCATCCCATGAATTTTGGGGAGATATAGTTCAGCCTTTAACACTGATAGGTCAAAGTAGTCATCTCCGTATTGTAACTTTACTACAGTGCAATCTTTCAGCAAAACGATGTGTCAGGGTTCTCCAGAGAAACTGAACTAATAAGATAGATAGAAATGGAGATAAAGATGATAGAGGGAGAAATAGAAATAATGATGGAGATAATGATAGAGACAGAGGGAAAGAGAGATAGAAAGAGAGACCAGGGTAGTTCATAGGAATTGGCTCAGTCGAGTATGGAGGTGGGAAGTTCCATGACCTGCCACCTGCAAACTGCAAAACTGGCTGCAAAGCCAGTAATATAATTTTGTCTGTGTCTGAAAGGTCTGAGACCCAGGAAGCCAGTGGTGTAAGTCTCAGTCTGAATCTGATGGCCCAAGAATCAAGAGAACCAAAGTCCGAGGGCAGGGGGAGATGGGTACTCTAGTTTAAGCAAATAAATATCCCCCTTTCTCTGCCTTTTTGCTCTATTCAGGCCCTCAGTAGATTGAATGATGCCCACCAGCATTGTGAGGGAGACATTCTCTATACTGTCTGATTCAAATGCTAACCCTTCCCAGAAACATCCTCACAGACACACCCAGAAATGCTTTGCCAGCTATTTGAGCAACTTTTAGCTCTGTCAAAATGACAATAAAACTATCACAATGACTAAACCTTAAATTGGAATAAGGAGGTATTTGATTACCTAAAAGTATTCAAAGGATCAGAACAACACGAATTTTGTCAAAATATGCATTTAAAATTTCTAGTACTCATTATGAGAAATGAACTAGCAATATAACTTGTATATTATGTTCCCTATACTTGGCTAGGCACTATACTTCTTTAATGGATTTAATCTTTATAAAAGTCCTATGAAATAGTATAATCTCAGTATTCAGTTAACATAAGTCTTCTGTTCATAAACTTATATGTGGCTTCTATTTTAACTCAGAGTAAAAGAAAAAAAATCCTTAGAATGGCTTATGCATCCTGATGTGATCTCAGCCCCTCCTCTTTTTTCCCATTACTTCTCTGATCTCTGGTCCTTCCACACACTACCTTGCCTCATTGCACTCCAGCCACACTGGCCTTTTTGTCCATCTTCTAATGCTCCAGGTGAACTCCAGACTCAAGGCCCTTGTACATACTCTTGTCTGTGCCTGGAGTAGTCTTCTTCCAGATATCTACATGGCTTCCTTCAACACACTTTTTGGTCTTGGCCCACATGTCACTTTTTTTCATTAAGTACAATTCAAGCAATTTAAAATGACTCCCTCATCCTCCACCACAGAAATTTTTATCTTTGTTTCCTGATTTATTTTTCACAGCACTTATTACCTTCTCATATACTTTGCTTATGTATTTTGTTTACTGGACTGGTATGTGTCTATTGGGTCACTGTTCCATTTCTACCTTTCCTTGTTCCTTTATAGGTACAAGGCTGGAAGCCTACAAACTATTTTCCAGATTTGATTACCACTCACCCTCTGGATAAATTCTGTCATTGAGAGGATCCATCAGGAGTCTGGAAGACAGAAGGAAAAGACCAGCCATCCCTGGAGCAGTGACAGCAGCTGTGGCTGTCATTGTGGGCTCCAGGAAGCTCCCCAGCTAGTGTGATTCTAACAGAAAAAATTACAGCAACACCAGCAGCATTGGTTGCATAGAGCTCTGGGATTTCTCTTAGGGAGACAATGACAATGGACTTGTGTATGGAGTTCCTACTTTGTTGGTTGGAATATAGGCACCTAACTTTCTGCAAAGCAACAGGGGCAGAGGTCCCAGTAGGAGTGGCACCAGCAGTGAGGCTCCAGCAGCCTCAGTGGCACAGCTAACGGGGGTGGTACATTTGCTCTGGGTAACAACAGTTTCCTTTTACTCTTCTTGTCCTTGGGATGGTAGTTTCTACTCTCTGAATAAATTCTCTCTTTTTCTTTTAGTCTAGTAGCTACTTTGATGTTATCCACGTAACATCCACATGATAAATTTTCTCTGTTGGAAATATATATAGTGACTCCTAATTTCCTGAATGGACTTTTGTTGATATAATACATTAGAGATTGCTGCCTGAGCATGAATCCAGAAACACACACTCACTGCCATTGTTGTTGCCACTGCATGAGGCACTTCCAAAGACTAGGTAAGAGGGTCCTTTTCTTCCCTCTGCTTTCCAATCTTCCATGACAGCCTCTCATTCACAGAATCTAGTCAGATGGCAGCTGGCCAGGTAGTCAGGGAAATGTCTGCATCTAGTCCCTTGGATTACAGAAGGGGCAACAATGGAGCTGAGATCATAACCTGTTCATTTATTTGAAACAAATTCCATGATTAAAGTGATTTGGACAATTCTGCCTCTAATTGTTTTCTTAGTATAAGCACCAAGTCTATTTATTGTCACTGGTGAATCATTGTTTAATAAATTTTCATTGCTACTGAGCAAGAGCCCACTGTCCAATGAACATAGAAGGCACAATGAGGGCACTGGCTTTTGAGAAAAGTAAGAATGGTTTATTTAATGTGCAGTTGACTCAGCAGAGAGGAGGCACTGCTCAAATCTGTCCTCCTGATGGAAGGTTGGACGTAGAATTTAAGGGGAACAGGAGCTGGTTTGCAGAAGCACTGGCCTAGCAAAGTTGGATTGGAGGGTTTTAAAACATGGCCCTTTATGGTATAGGGCCAAGGGGGAAGAGAGAAAGCACAAAGGAATTTCAATCTGGCAGGGTTTGATTGATCATTTCTATATTCGTTCATATAATATCTATGTACTAGCTCTTCCTTATTGAAGGACCCCTCTCTTTATAAAGGGATCTGGGTAGTCACATTTCTGCTACTTGAGTTTCCTAGGCTGAAGATTCTTGGTTCTGAGATCATCCTGAGGACAGGGATGGCACATGCACAGTGCAGTCTCTGTAAAATAACTAAAAAATTGCATTAATCTCCAGTTTGCTTTATGGAACCAGAGTGCTGTTTCATTATTATTTTTATGAGAAAATTAATTCATTGAGACCTTGAAACATTACTTGAGTAAGAAGTTAAGAAGATAATTCAAACTTAGTTCCTGTTGATATACAACTGCACACATTTTCATTTGTATGGAAGAACTACCATCCTAAAGTTCTACTGCTGGTGAGGCAGAGAAGTAGAATAGTAGACAGAATAAAGGCTTTGAATTAGAGTTAAGAAACTGAGATTCTAGAATGCTCTCTGTCTTTCTTGAGCGTGTGGCCTCACTTCACCAGTAAATTCTAATCACTGAGTCAACAAACTTTTACTAAGTGTCTTCCTTGTGTCATGTTACATAGATATAATACACAGTACACTGTATTTTGCCATGTATCATGCACACTTTTTTTGCCTGAATTTTGAGGAGAAAATAAGGATGCGAATTATACACTGGTAGTACTAATTCCATATCTATGTAAATGTTTTTAATTCTTTTATTTGTGCTTATAATGTAATGTAGAAATTGAAGAAGATGATACTTCTGATATTGACAGGGATGAAGAGTTCACGGCCTTCCATGATGCATACATTTCATAAATGTGTTGCCCTTAGGTACATAAAATTTCTTGTACCTTTTCTCTGTTCTTGTGTTTTGTAATTATTTGTTACATAAATTTCTGGTACCATAATATGTTCAAAAATAAATGCTAAAATCCCTTTATTATACAAAAAACCACAAGTATCTAAATATAAATAAATAAATAATTGAATTAAAAAATTAAAATGAAAGATTTTTTTCATGGAATGTTGGGCCAAAAATGTGACTGTGCACTATACATGGAACAGTATGGTAAGTCATCATTTCCAATGTTTCACCAAAACTGGTTGATTCAAAATATATCTCAGATTTCTCAATTGATTTTCTATCTTCTCTGCCATGACCTTGGTCCCAGCTATCATCATCTTCTCTTGGGTTACTATACTAGCTTCCTAACTCATCATTCTGTTCCACATCTTACTTCTTTTTAATAGGCATCCACAAAGTGGTCAGAGTAGGAGAGCATTTTTAATGCAAATACAATAATAGTACTCTTACACACAAAAAATTATTCTTGTCTTTTATAAGATATTCAGATCTTGCATGATCTGGCCCCACTCTAACTCACTTAACTTCATTTCATATTACTTTTCTGCTCACCCTGACATATTATACTTGGCTACTAAAAGGCGACCAATTCTTTTTTTTTTTTTTTGTTCCAAAGAACGTCTCATTTGATATTATTCCTTCTACCTCATGTGCTTTTTCTCTAAGCCCTTACTTAGGATTTACCATTACTCATCCTTCAGATTATAGCTGAAATATCTGAATCACTGCCCACCTGTTTCACAATAGCACTCTTCATTCATTGCTTTTCTCTGTAGATTTGTGATTATATTTTATAATAATTTGTTTGATACCTTTCTGTCCTACCAGAATGAAAGTTCCACAGAGAAGGAAAAGTGTGTGTGTGTGTGTGTGTGTGTGTGTGTGTAGAACTGTATCTCCAGTGTACAGCCAGATGCTAGATAAATATCTCTTCAGTAAATGATTAGGAAGTCATTGAAGAATTTTAAATAGAGAAGTGGCTTGATCTGATGCACAACATTTTTAGAAAGTTGCTCTGCATTTTATTTTTGCTAAAATAAAAAGGAAGATTAGAGGATGTGCAAGGTTCCAAATATTCTCAGATTCTTTGATTTTGTTTTCCTAAATCTGCAGCGGAATTCTTAAAACTTATCTAATGCCTCACTTAATATGTCTTACTGTGACATGGATGAAAGATTAGCATTAGAGCCCTCTTGTTATAAAGGAGAAAAATGCAGGTGGACTTCCTTGGTAGATCATGCAAAAAAGCTAAATTTTGTATTACCAAACACAGGACTGTGGATGCAAAGTCAAGAACTATATGAATATATAATCTTGTTAATATCCAATATGCACTTTCGCCCCTTTGACATTCCTTTCAGTCAGAATAATTGGCAAGTTTAAAGAGACATCTCAAACTCTTCAACAATGCCCTTGAATGTTGGCTGCACATACTTGATTTAGATGACAAGAACCCTTTGCATTTTTGTTTAATCTTATTAGATGAGCACATGCAAAATCCATAATTTGTAGAGGTCTGGAGATAAATTTACCTACTAAATTCGATGACATTTTCAGAGGGATTAGATTTTGAAGAAAAGTAGCAGCCATCCAGCCCCAGTGTATCAGGTATTTGTTGACTGAACAAACTTTGTTATTTACCATATATATTTACCATATATCATCCCTGTGTGCTGTGGACACAGGGATGTGCTATATACGTGGAAACTAAGGAAGCAAATAACCTTTGAAGGGTGATGATTGGTTCATTAGAATGCATAAGACCAGGAAGTAGAACCTCAATATTTGGTCCCTAGCAAGAATAGGCGAACTATGTCCCATGGTCCAAATCTGGTTAGCCTCCTGTTTTTGTAAATAAAATGTTATTGGAACACAGCCATGCCCATTTGCTTCTCTATTGTCTATAGCTGCTTTTATGCTGCAATAGCAGAGTTGGAGCCAAGAACCTATGGCCTGCAAAACTGAAAATATTCATTATCTGACCCTTTCTAGAACATTTGCTAACTCTTATACTAAGGTGCAAAGACTCATCATGGGCTGATTCTAGGAATTACTTTTAAGTAATAAACTTGGATGTAGTGAGAAGTACTACCTTTCCTTTTTAGAATGAAATTTCCATAAGGGATTTTCTTTACTTGTCTGATGACAATTATAAAAACTGATAGAGTTGAGTAGTATGTAGGGTTTGGTTGGAAAAATTCAAGGGGACTTGGGAGATTTCTTCCACAAATGTAGGAACAATTCCTGCTTAAAGGGTTTACTTGCAGTCATAGTGTGCTAATATGCTTAGTACCTGTTCCTGGATTCCCTTTGGATCAATGTAACAATAAGTCTTTTCGTTTCTGGTTTTATACTGTAGAGAGCATCAATGGCCTGGGCCTCAGCTGTTGCACCCTAACTTCCTTTTCAGCATTTGCACTGAGACTACCCTTCCCACAACTGCTCTAATCCAAGGACTGAACTCTGCAGGGACTTTGAGGCAGGCCCATTCCCCAACGATGAGAGCTCCTTGATGAACAACTTTTGCGCAAGGGTTTATGACAACCTTGTTGAAATTTCCTTATAATCTCCACCTCTACTTTTTTCCTTCCATCTTTATTGAAGTATAATTAGCAAAATTATATTTAAAGACAACACTGTAAGATATATATAGTAATGATTTGATATAATGTATACATTGTAAAAAACATTTCTGCCATCTAGCTGGTTATAATTCATCACTATATGTATATGGTGGGAACATGTAAATTCTATTGTCTTGGCAAACTTCAATTATACAATATAGTGTCATCCACTGTAGTCACTATGTTGTACATTTTATCCCCACACTCACCATCCATCCTTTCTTCCTTCCTTCCCTCACTCCTTCATCTGGGGTTGATTAGAATGATGCAGGATATCCCCTCCAAAGTGAAGGAAAATGCTGTAATTTCTAACCCATACCATAGAGAAGGAAGCACAGCACATGGTAGTCCTCTGGAGACAAAACATGATACACTTAGGAATACTGCTCTGGCCTATCTACTGGGTGACAGGCAAACCTGAATGGGGCCACTGGAGGGACAGGGTTCTGCAGCAGATCCAGACCACAGTAGAATTAGCCCTGCCACTTGGGTCAAATGATCCTATAAACTACATGGTGTTAGAGATGTCAATGGGGGAAAGATACAGTATGGGGCTTACAGAAAATTCCAGTTAGAGAATTGCAGCACAGGCCCTTTGGATTCTGAAGCAAGGCTGTGTCATTGATAGTAGAGAATTGTATACTCTTTGGACAAAGCTCGTGGCATGAAACTGGTTCTTGGTAGAGAAAGAATGTTTGACCATATATTATCAAGTTACCATGAATCTGGACTATCTATTCTGAGCTGGGTTCTCAGACAGCCACCAAATAAAGTCAGATGGGTACAGCTGTGATCAGCAGAAATTGGAAATGGCATATGCGGGTGTGAGCCTGAACAAGACACCTGATAAAATGAATGACCACCTAGTCCAGACTTCCATGCCACTCAGTTGCACCAGTGACACTGCTGTGGCTTGCACTTACAATCACATGGAGGATCTTGAATAAAGAGGTAAAAAACCGTACACTTGGATTACAAATGGATTAGCTTGCTTTCTGAGTACAAAAAAAAAAAAAAACTCATCAAAAATAGGTGGTGCTTCATTATAACCAGATTCAAGGATAACCAGTTCAGAAGAAATATCCCCAATGCATGGATCTGAACAATCAGCATTGTTATACCTTTTATGTGGAAGGAGATGTAACTAAATGAGTGAATATACATAGCTCTCTGAGTAGTGGCCAACGGTCTACTTGTCTGGTTAAGAATATTGGGGGAAAAGCTCTGGCTGGTATGGCTCTGTAGAATGAGCACTAGTATGCAAATCAAAAGGTCTCCAGTTCAATTTCCAGTTAGGGCACATGCCTGGGTTGTGGTCCAGGTCCCCAACTGGAGATGTGTGAAAGGCAACTGATTGATGATGGTTCTCTCACACATGGATGTTTCTCTCCCTTTCTTTCTCCCTCTTTTCCCCTCTCTCTAAAGATAAATTAAAATCTTAAGAAATTTATTTTAAAAAGAATATTGAGGAACAAAGATCTAGGGTATGGATTTGAACCATGGACTGCACATATAGGAATGGACACAAAGTATGAATCCTTTTGCATCACATTTTAATGCCCACAAGACAGTCTAAAGAAGCACTGAGCAAACAAACAGACAAAATAACTTTGTCAACTGAAGTTAGGCAGTCTTTGTCATTGATCATCCATAATTGGCACAAAGCACATGAACGGAGTAGCCATGGTGGCTGAGATAAAATCTACACATGGGCTCAACAGCACAGACTCATACTTAACAAAGCTGACTTAGCTACTACTGCCTCTGAATATTTAATGTCAGCAAGAGAGACCAGCACTGATTCTTTGAAATAGCATTATTCCTCCAGGAGACCAATTGCTCATTAGTGGCAAGTTGACAACATTGGGCCCCTTCTATACTGGAAGAGCTAGCAGCTTGTCTTACAAGGAAAAGTATGTATCTTAAACATGGATTTACTCTTTAAAATATTATTGTTCAATTATAGTTGTCCTCATTTCTCCCTATTACTCTCCCCTGCCCTACCCACCCCACCTCCCACATTCAGTTATCTTCCATCTGTTGTCTTTGTCCATGGGTCCTATATACTTGTTCCTAGATGACCCTTCCTCTGCTTCCCCCTGTTATTCCCCTCTGACCTCCCCTCTGGTTACTGTCAAGTATGGATTTACTTTTTCTATATGTAAAATCTCAGCTAGCTCCACTATCCCTAACACCATAAAGTCACATGCCCTCCAATTACAAATATAGTGTGTTGAAATCATTTACTCGATAATTAGGTATAGTTAACAATTTTATATACTTATCTCACTTAATTCTTAAACTTAATCTCTAATATAGTTTCTGATAATTTCTCTATTTCATAGCTGAGGAAACTGAGGCTATAAGAAGCTTAAAATTTGCTCAAGGTCATTTGCTAGAAATTGCTACAGCAATAATTCAGTCCCACTAGTCTGACTCCAGAATGCATGTATTTAACCATCATGGCAATTATTTCAATTATAATTATTAATTTATACATTTGTGTATCATAGGAGGGTTTAAACCATTGTTACTAGCTAGTACAGAGTCTAGCATATGGTACTCCCAACAGGTTTACTGAATTTATAAAGAAAGGGAAAAGAAAAGGAGGAGGGGCTTGCCTTGGGCAGAGACAGTTGATTTCTGGACTTTATGGGGCAAAGTAGTAGTTAAGGTACCATGACTTGAAAATTTTAGCTTCTAATTTCACTGAAGAAACAAACATGTTACATAGTACCATAGTCACCCCTTAAGGAATTTCTTTGTAATATGATGTTCTAGTTACCCATTACTGAGTAACAAATTATCCCTGAGTTATGTGACTTAAAACTACTTGATTATATCTCACGATTTTGTGTGTCAGGAATTCTGAAATAGGCTTAGCTGAGCAATATTTCTGATCCACATGATATGAACTGAAGTCACCTGATAGTCTTTAACTGGCAGATGATTGGTCTAGAGTTCTTTAGACAGCTTCATTTATATGTCTTGTGCCTTGGTAGTGATGGCTAGCAGGCTAGAATTGGTTGGGATTGTTAACAAGTTCACCCACACATGGCCTTACCGGCATGGCAACTTCAGGATAACTGAATTTTTTCATGACAGCTCAGGGTTCCAAGAGAAAATGCTCCAGGAGACCCAGTGGCAAGAGTTCTTATGGACCTAGCCTTACAAGTCCCAGAATATCACTTCTGCCAAATGTGTTGGCCAGGCAAGTCACTAAAGCCAGGCCAGGCTCGAGGAAAGAAGAATTAGTCTCCATCTTTCAGGGCATAAAGTAGTAATAAGCATTTTGTGGCCATTTTTAAATAACCACACTTGATTTTATACCTGGAAAAATTTTTGCTTAACTCCTTATTGGCTGTTTCATTCAGGTCTCACCATTGGACAATCATTGACTGCTTGTGTGAGGAGACAACAGGAAAACCTTCTTATATAACCCTCAAGTGATGTGCTTTTTAGGAAGGAAGAAGACAATTTTCTACCCTTTCATCGTGGTGTTGAGTTTCTACTATGCCCAGAGTGATCTCTGGAGGCAGTTAGGTGGAGCTGTGGCAGGGAGGCCAGATCTGTGAGGCTGGGCAAACTACTTAACCTCCCTGACCTTTGATTTTCTTACCTGTACAAAAAGGGACAGTAATACCTGCCCAAAGTTTTGAAGTTCTTATTAGACTACAAAAGTAGTATTAATGCATAGAATAATCTTTTACATAATAAAATACTTTTTATAAAGCAGTCTTTATTAATGTGCCTATTAAGTCAAGAAAATAAGATACAGTCAAAGTGGGATATAATACAATTTCACACAAAAAAATTAATATAGGATATGGTGGCTGCCTTAAACTAGCATGAACCAAAATCCTGTTGTTTCACAAGAAAGAGTGTATCTGATTGAAACAGCAGGGGAAGCTTTATTATATATATTCAATGATTCTGCTAACTTAACTATGCAGGAACCTAATGAGTGATACCATACTAAAGTTCAGGGAAGTCAAAAAGTCTTTTTAGTACAAGCATAGCTGAGTTTTCTGGATGATGTTGCACTGGGCAAAATAGTTTGGCTTCTGGAAATACATCTGGACAATTCAGCACTGTTATTAGATTTGGTCTGTGTCTTTAATGCTAATAATAAGGCCTGCAAAATAATCTGATGAAGAAAGTGAAGGTATGCCAGATTTCATCAGAGTGGGCTGCACCCATGGCCTCTGGGAATTTTCGTCCTGTGGTTCAAGGCCCTGTGTGCCTATCTGGTAATCAAAAGGCCCAGTGCCTCAGTCATCATCCCAGTTCCATATGGCAAAGGACCATGTTTTCTGCACTAAACACACCTTACTGCAGTGAACTGACTCAGATGTGGTATTTTAATTGGCATTAAACAGAATTATTATTTAATTAAAGCAGAGGCTAATTAATTTTCTGAGTCATTGTTTGTGCAGAAGATGCTATATTCTAGTCAAAACCAATTTAGATGAATAACATCAAATACTCAATCTGGTGCCTTCAGGAGGCCTATTTTGTTTATTTACTTTTTACCCAAATGGATACCTTTATTGGGAATAATTTAAGATAGGATATTTAGAGCCATTAGATGTTACAGTGGGAGGGGAGTTTACAGAACTCCTCCAGCTTGGACATTTTATAGATGGGAAAACTAAAACCCAGTGAATAAAAAGTTGTTGTCCAAGACCATAGACTGAGGTCGGGACAGGCCAGTCCTGAGACCAATGACTCCTGACTCTCATTCTAGTGCTCATTCCTCTCTGCTGCAGAACGTGAGCTTTCTGAAAGAGGACCTATGACATACCAGCACTAGAGGCACCCTCACACACTATTTGCCCAGTAACCCTATTTCACTGTTGGAGAAACTGAGGACCAGCCAAAGAAAAGATTTGTCGTGATCACACAGCTGAGCCAGGATGAGAGCCCCATTCACCTTCCAGTAATCTGTCCACTGCAGCACGGTCTCTAGGAGTAAGACCCAGAGGGTGGATGGCCCTGCTGTGTTGAAGAGTATGGCCCGTAGAACCATTTTTGTGATTACTGCACACTGCAAAATTAAGACTTTGGAAAAAAACCTCTCTTTTCAACCGGGAAAAAGAAGTCAAGTGCTGCATTAGGAAGACCATAATCTTCCCTAGGTTTAGCATTCTGCCTACACTAAGCCTTACTTTTTTTCCATGAAGACTTCCTAGGGCCTATGGTCATGCTTCCATCATTGAGTGTCCACTTGGATTTAGGTCCTGTCTGCATATCACCACACAACTCTGAACCTACTTATAAATTCCTTGCATGTGGTTCTCTGTAATTGGTTTTGAAACTTGTCAAGGAGAGGGTCTCAGCTGCCTTTTATTTCTAGTACATCTTCTCACATATAAGGTATGTGAATGGTACTCAGTAAAGGATTACTACAATGATTCCTGAAAGACCTGGAATGCAATAGATTAGGAAAGACTAGAGATCTAGAACATAATGGCTATGCATTAAGCATGGGGTAGTTGAAGAATCTATAGTCAGAGGGAGAAGAATTTGAATCCAGGCTCTTGTAATTACTGACTTTCTGGCATTCTGAGCTTCAAATTCCTCATTTGAAAATGGTCATTATAGTACCAACTTCACACATTATTTTAAGAACAAAATGAGGTAAGTGTATAAACCACTTGCATGATGCCTGGCAAGTAGTAGGTACCCAAGCAGTAAATTCTAGTTTCCATATTGCCTCAGAGCATACAGGAAAAGATGCTTCTCAATCTCCGTGTTAACACAGGGCAGGGGCCCCAGCACTCCTAGTGAGTTTTCAGTTCTCTGCAACTTTGCCAAATATGTTAGGTAGAAAAAACTATGCTTGATGCCTTCTGTTCTGTTACACTCTTTGTCTGAAATTTCCTCATCCGCATGTAGTTCTCTGAGCTTCATTATAAGGGCCTGGCTCCTGAAAAGCCCATGTATGTGTCTCATTCCTAATTTAGATTGTCATTTTTTTTTCTGACTAAACAAGACCAAGAAGCTAATGATGCTGTACTATTGGAAGCTCTGAGGCCTATTTCTATCTCTTCCACAGAGGAATGCAGGCCAGTGTTGTCCTGTGAAGCCCAGAGAGAAGCTGGCAGTTTGTTCTTTTGTCCTGAATGCAGCTGGAGTGAAGAACTCCACCCTTGCCTGAAATGGTTGCCTTCATGCAGCACAACCCTTAGTGGTGAGTTATCAGTTATGCACCATCTCCAGCCATGCCCTGGGGAATGAAAGGCCGCTGCCAAGTTATTCCTTCAGGAGCACGTGCGTGACTCTTCTGCACTGCATATGAGGGTGAGATGTGGGTGGCTGGGTGTGTGGTGAAGGGAGGTAGGTGAAATCAGTCAGCAACTGTTGCATCAAGAGTTTTATGGGTTTTCCTATACCCAGACCTCCCAAATTTGGGGTTACTGAATTGCCTGGGCTTATTTCAGATTCAGTCTGAATCTGTAGGTCTCAGCCAAGGGCTTAGGGGGCATCATAACTGCTGTGCCAGGGAAAACAGTCCTTAATGAACTTCAGGGATAACCCCATGAGGAAACAGGACTCTTCCTCATAAGGCCTCAGGGTGATTGCAAAATTCATGGAATGGCAGGGGGTGAAGAGTGAGCTGTGGATCAATCTGGAGACAAGTAAGGGCAAGGCTGGAACAAATAAAGAACTCCTCTGGAGAAGAGTTTAACTCCTCGGACACAGGCTTGGAGACCCAGGGAGCAACACGGCTATTCCCACGGGCTAAGGCTCTACAGCTCGATGTGCCAGAGCAGCTCTGCCAGGAAGAGTCCCGTAGATGAGGCAAGGCTAGAGCACACTGGTTCCTGGAAGGGGAGGCAGCTCTCTGACCTCGTGGGAGATCTCATGTCTTCTTTAGTACCCTCACTAAACAGGTGCATCAAATTTTTCCCAAGGACAGAAACCAAGAAGGGTTCACTTTAGCAGCAAAACAAAGTAGAAAAGTCATGAGTCTTGGAATAAGAAAGGATGTTTTGAATCTCAGTTCTTTTCTAACCAGTGAGTGACTTTAAGTGAGTCACTTAATCCTTAGCTTCCATTTTCCTCAGCTATAAATGAGAGAGAATAACATCTACCACAGGGTGTTGTTGTGAGGGTCAAATGAGGTCAGTTATGTAAACAAGCACTCTAGAAAGAGCTGCTAATGACAGACTAGTCTCTCCTCCTTACTTAGCTAATTTATTTTTTAAACCTTTTTATTGTTTATTAATATTAAAAGGTGACTGAGTTGAAGGAAGAGAGGGAGTAGAAATATCTAAGTTACAGAAAATGAAAAGAGCTTCTTCTAGAAATGCTTAAATTTCCTTTCCTCTGGGGCAAAGGGAATGTTGGATGGAATTAATAACTTGTCAACTCGTTCCTTTGTGCCAGGTGTTTTGCATGTACTATCTCATTTGATCTGCACAAAAACTCTTTTGATGGATGCACCCATTCCTGTTTTATGGATGAGGAAACTGAACCTCTGAAAAATCCAGTCACTTACCCAAGATTACACAATCAGCAAGTGGAGAAACTATGACTCTTAACCCCAACCAATTTTTGCTATGCTGCCTTAAGCAGTTCACAGATCCTTTGGGGGTGACAAAGCAAATGTATATAATGTAGTGGTCTAAGAAATTGCAAAGGAGTAGGGGGAGAGGGGCTGGTTCAGTAAGTTTCTGGAGAAAATTTGAAGTGGGTTTTGAAGAGTGTATAGGATTTGGGCCAGTGCAAAAAAGGGGAAATATATTCCAGACCTGGGAAAAAGAATACACAAAGGTTCAGAAACAGTAAGACAGAGAGAATGTTCAGATGATTGTGTCTGAATGCCTACTAAGTATCTCAATTCCTGGAGTAACTTTCCTGACAGCTTTCAAAGTCTTTAATACTTTTTCTGGTCTTATGAGATACGACGTGCTGGATCACACTTAGAATAGCAAACCGTAGGCTCTCGGAGATCAGCGAGGAGATGGCTTACAATGCTGCTTGGACAATCTAAGGAATTGTGAGGGGGCCCCATGGACGCTGCCTTGAGAAGCCTTGGGGGGAGAAAGATCCCATGCCTACTGTAACTCAGGTACATTGAAAAAATAACTTATTTGAATTATTTGTTACTTTTAGGTAATATTTTTAGTTTCAAAACCATTGATCTAAGTATAAACCCCTGTCTTTTGCAAAAGGAAAAATAAACTGAGAGAAGGAAAGTAATTTGCTTGAAGTTTATAAAATCGTTCACGGAAAGCACAAACTAAAACTTTAATCTAGATAGAACTCTTCCTCCTACTTAGATGAACCTTGTCTTAAGACTCCAGCAAATCCGTATCTCAAGGTACCATCTTGTTTCAAGGTCAATTTTTATATTTAAAGGACTTACTGAACTGGGATGTTCGTCAGATGCCTGAATTGCCAATAATACATCACCAGCTAGGGACTCTCATTTTCAAATTTTTTTCTAGTGTCTGAGGAGTCCTGTTATGTCATTAGACAGTTCATATTGTTTGTAAAGTTCTCCCTTATATTCAAATTTCTTTTGCGTAGCAACAAAGGACATCAAAGGAGATAGATGTAAAAAAGGGGAACAAGAAATTGAGATTTCCCCCTGCCAAAATAGAAATCTGGCCAAATGCTTTTTGGTTCTTAACTGCTTTTGATGAGTCAAAATGATCCATCAACTCATTGAAGATATGAGAATTTGAAGGCTTTACTTCATCCTTACTAAATCTCACCCCAACTGTGCTGAGAATAATAACATGTGACCACCTGCAAATTATTTCACATCCCATAATTATCATCTTCTCTCTAAATCAATTTTGTGACTCAAGTCCTTCTTTGGGAGAAAATTTCAAGGATTCTCATTTCAGAGAATTTGCTTGCTGTCTTAAAATAGTCTAAGGGCTATCAAAGGTCAGAATTAAAATGTGGCCCTACGAGGTAGGATTAAGAATTCTATTAGGTAGAAATTGTGGTGATGCATATTATACTTTAACCTAAAGAGAAAAACTCTATCAGACTCAGTGCTGTGTGTAAATGGAGCTGGTTGCCTTGTGAAGAGGTGAGTCCCCTAGTAAAAGAAATCTCTAGCAAAATCTGGATTTCCCTTCAAATGGCTATGGGAGATTCTGCATCAAAATTTTTAAATATATATATATTTTTTTGGTGACATGTTCTAAAAAGTCCTTGTTAATCTGATATTCCAAAACTCTGTGAGGTCAGAATAACTAGAAAACAAGATGGAATATCTCTATATATTTAGTACCAATAAACATGAACTTCCTACCTTTTCAGCCCTATGCCATCATGGTAGCAAAACTCTAAGCTCAAAAACAGCCCCTAGTATATTCTTTCTGAAGAATTGCAGGCAAAATGCCCAGTCTTCCCATATCGGCAGAAATATTCTGGTCATACCAAATAATGCACTTAGATTTTCTCCTTCTACTTTCCCAAAACTGATGGAATGGCAGGCTTACCAGAGTGAAAGAAAGCTAGACTTCACATGGGTTTGTTTTTCAGTAGTTTAATGCTACACAGTTTTTCTCTTACTCATTACATGTCTGAAATGAGTGAATGAAAATTGTGGTCATCATAGGAACTCAGGCATGAAGACCCATGGAGGCCACATTTTGATACTTCCTTCCATGATTGCAGAAGCAAGGGAAAAACAACATGCTGACTCATGCCCTGTGTCTTGACAGTTCTGTCCAGATTCTGGGATGATAGCATAGGTATCATACCACTTAGTTTTGTAATTCTCAGTTTTTTTTAAATTTCCCTAGAGGATGAATTGATAAGTATCACAGAGTGAATAGTGCTTATATTTTAAGAGAAACAATATTAAAAAAATGTGTTTCCTGGGGTGGGGGGGGTAAATGCAGACAACTGTAATTAAACAACAATGAAATAATTTTTTTAAAAAAGAGAAAGGGAGAGTTAAAAAGAAGGATTCTACTCTACTAGGAAATAATGTACCAAATTACAAAGTGCCCAGAGTGAGTTAAACAAAAGGATGAGCTGCCTAAAAAAAAAAATGTGTTTCCTCTTGTGACTCAGAACCATAAAATGGCATCAGCCAAAATTTGCACTTTTTATTCTCCCAACTCTCAGAAATGGGGGAAAAACAGTTGATTTTTTTCATATGTCTTCAGTTATGAATTTTGGATCCTAGAAACTTAGATCTGGGAGGATCTTTATAAAGTCATCTATCTGCTTATTTTGTAAGTGTGGCAACAGAGGCTCAGCCAAAAAAGACTGCTGAGCAGCATGGGAGTCAGCAGTGAAGCCTTCATGACTTCATGAAATGCTATTCCCAGGGCTCTTTCTAAAGCATTTGTTGTTCATGTCTACCTTCCTATGGCAGGGAAAAAATAGAATGCATTCTACCTACTGCATGCATGGAAGAAGTAACTGAGATCAGTCAGGTGAGCCACGAATATACAGTTATCCTCTAGACCTCCTTTTTTTTTTTTTTTTTTTTTACTTACAGTATGGTTGGGATAAGTAGCTAAAGAATAGATGGGCATCAGACACTTGAGTGGGAAGGATATATGACTATTAAATGTAAAAGAGATCAGAAAAAAAAAAAATCCAAGGAGAGAGTCCAAGTTAGCAAAACCACAGGAATACTGGGGTCAGTTCTATTGAATGTGCCTGCCAATGGTAGCTGTATACAACAGTATTTTGCCATGTGCATACATGCAGTTTAATTGGAACATTGTCACTGAGCTGAATGACACATGGTAACATGCTTTGCATGTTTATGAGCTATTGTCAATGCTGCCAACTTGATTATAAAAGAGCTTTGTTCCAAAGGCTTTGTTAATTGAGGTATCACTGTAATGTTACAGATGGCTTTTAAAAGATGCTGATGAAATTGGAGAGTACTGAGATGCCTGGTTTATCACCCACCAAGCTCTCCAAATCTTACAGCTGGGGTCATTAAACTCCATCTGTGAGGTGAGCACTGTCCTAAAGGCTGGGGCCAAAATCCATTCACTTTTTCATGTATTTATTCATTCATCCATATATTCACCCATTCATTCAACAAGCACAAGCATACTTCTGTTAGAAACTCAGCTGTGTCTAATAATGGGCAGGACAGTCTTACAAGGGCATGTGTTAAGTTTGACCCAACCTCTTCCATATTATTCCTGTTAGCAATACGCTGATATCCTGATGCCAGTCTACCTACACCTATTTCTAACTTTATAAGATGAGTGTTTATATATATGTAAAAATGTGAATATATGGTGAAATGTCCTCAATGCCTCAATACCTTCAGATATTATTGGCAACAATTAAATGCCTAATAAAGTAAATACAGATTTTCATTATTTCCATTTTATCAATATTTCTAAATATATAAGAAGGAAAATATAATAAAAGAAGGGGAAAGCAGAAGCTTATGTTATCCTTCAGGTTTTGGTATTTGCTATTATTATTTGTCATCAATGCAGTAAAATGTATTTATTCTTCTTTATGTAATGACATACCTTGGATTTTAATATAAGTTGTAAAAAATGCTTCAGCACTTTAGATTTAAAAAACTTTATAAAAAGTCTCATATAAATATTTTATTTAAAATTTCTATATTATTAAAAGTTACTTTTTTGTGTAAGTGGCATATATGTTGTCGTTTTTTTATAATGAGATTTACGTATTAGATAACAAATTTTCCCCATAGACTGCCTGGAGACTCAGATCCAAATATGATGCTTATTCACAGAATCATATTAACCTATCTGGTTTATATGTTTGCTTACTTCATTTTTGCTTAATACTGACTTTTAAATTCCTACATAGTAAACCAACTTCACAAGTTGCCTTTTTCCCTTTAGCCATCACAAAATCTAATTAAATTGAAATTAAGTAATATATGAATGATAAAATAAACATTTGTTTACATATTTTTTAGATATTATTTATTTATTGTTAGATAGAGGGGAAGGGAGGGAGAAAGAAAGGGAGAGAAACCATCAATGTATGGTGGCCTCTTACACACCCCCTACTGGGGACCTGGCTTGCAACCCAGACATGTGCCCTGACTGGGAATTGAACCAGCAACCCTTCGGTTCACAGGCTGCTACTCAGTCCACTAAACCAAACCAGCGAGTGCTTTTACATATTTAAAGCTGTCTAATAAATTTTGGATTTCAACCATGATAGAATAGCTTACAATACGCTAAAGACAAATTAACTACTAAAATATGTGTTTCACATTATATATAAAACATATATTTGAAGGCATTTTAAAGCAGATAATGCAAACAAGATCTGAAGGCTATAAACCCTGAGTGAGTTAAAAGAGCCCAAGTGTAAAGCTTCAGGTTCACCTGGCATTTTCCCTAGAAGAACTTTCTAATTTGCCTGGCGGGGTGACCGGGCGTGGGTGATGATAAACCCAAGCAGAAAGCAGTAGACCAGGTAGAGGACTCAGAGGTTAAAGTTTATGGTTACCAGGATGTCTAGGATTTAAGGTAAAAAATCACAGAGAAGTGAATATCTTACAACTAAACTCCAACATATAGTATACATATTTTGTTGGAGTTATTAGCCAACTCCAAAGCTGGGTATGTACAGAACTGGAAATCCCAAAGGAAGAGCTTGGAGATGAAGGTCATGCTCAAAGATCTAAATAATCCTGAATGGCTGGGGACACAGGGATTGGAGCTCAGATCCTACCAAGGTGGAGGAACCTTGGTAAATAGTCAGGTTTTCAGGTGAGGCCCCAGAAAATACCATGACTAAGGAGAAGGGCTGTGCATTAAGAGTGAGGGCTATGCTTTCAGAGTCTGGGCAAAGCTAAGTAAATCTGACCTAACTAACTCCAAAACCAGTCCTTGGCAGGATCAAGATGATGTACAGATACTTTATCTCCCAGTTTGAGAAAGATCTTAATCCTCTTTCAAGGAAGATAACATTATTTAGAACCTCTAAATGTTTCCCCCCAAATACCCAACATCAAATTAAAAGTATAAAGCATGGTAAAAACAGAATCAAATGACCTAAACTTTAGCGGAAAAGAAAAGGTAGAACGATAATATAGTTATTGAACAGGAAATTATAAATAACTGGAATTAATATATAAGAAAATAGAGAAAGATATACATAGTTTTACCAGAAACTTTAAATTTATACGAAGTTAATGGAAATTGTAGAACTGTAAAATACTAAACTGAACTTACAAACTTAACAGATAGGATTGGTAGCATATTAAAGATAAAACAACAGAAGAGAGTGAACTAAAGGACGGGTCTATATGAAATATCTCGCATGAAGCACCAAAGGAAAAATGCATAAAATAAAGCATGTAAGAAACGTGTAAGACACAATTTAAAAAATATGACACATAATTGGAATGCAGAAGAGAGGAGGAATAAGAGAGTTGGGAGGGGAGAGAAAGAAAGAAATGAAAGCAATATTGAGAGAAATTCTGGCTATTTTTTAAAATAGGTGAAAGATATGAAACCACAGAATGTAAAAAACTTTATGAAGCTCAGTCTGAATAAACTCAAAAAGAATATCAAATTTACACAAGTGTAAACACTGGGCTTATAGTTATATAAGCTTTTTTCCACACTATGAAGCATTCCATAACACCCTGAGACCAGGATATGAACCTGGCTAATAAACAGCTGTGGCAATATCACTAGTAAAACACATGTCCAATTAAATTTTGTCTAGTGAGAACCAGAGCACTGAACCTAAAATAGAATTCCAGAGCCTACCGAGAATGCTGGTCTAACCTGGCCTGTGGACTGAGGTATATTAAGTCAAAGGAACCTGAAGACCGTATCCAGAGTAAAACATCCATCTGCATAGTCTAAACAGAGGTGGAAACTAGACTCTTAGAGTTTACTGCATCTGTGGAATGGAATCTGGAAGTCCCAGACTGAGACAACTCTTGGGAGACACCAAGACAAGGTAGATCTTCCAGAGATTTCTAAGGTTTTAGGCATAGCTGCTAATGCTTTGTATGGAGTCCCATGACAAAGCAGAAATTGAAGAGCTCAAACAGATTTGGATAATACCCCATCTTATCTCTGGGTCCCTCTAGCTCTCTCACCTTCAGCTGTTCAGTCTTTAAATTTGTAACTTACTTTAACATTATATTCACCTTTTCATATCTCAGTTTTTCTCCCTCACCTTAATTTTTATCTTTGCATGTATAATTATTTCAGATTCTGCTTTCCTAGTTTTTGTTCTTAGAATTTGCCCATATGTTTAACTTTGGACCAATTTCCTGCTGTACCAGTTACTTCCCAGCTTCAATTTCATACTTGTATCCATTTAGGCATAGAAAGATAATCAATAATCTGGAATTAAAGTCTCTATGAACTCTCTGGACCCATCAATTTCCATACTTTACTAGGGCCTTGAACTTACAATCATAGCCTGATTTCTCAGAGGTTCTCTGTTCTTCCTAACCTCATTTTGAAACTGAAGTACTATGAGAAAATAATGAATAATCTTTCTTTCAAAAGTGAAAAAACACCTAATGTAAGTGATGGGAAGCCAAGCCAGTAAGAGCTGCAGCAGCAGTAACAGCAATAGCGACAGTAATGCTCAGTGAGGTCTGGCTTCTTCTTCTCAGGAGCTCTTTCTGAAGATGCAGATTGAGGAGTTTGCCAAAACCAAACCATTAGCAGGTTCTATGATGCTAATTCCTATTTTAAATTTGTTACTTTTTTTCCAGAAAAAAAGTTTCCTGCTTTCTGTCACCGGGGATGCAGAGCAAGCCTCCCTGTCAGTCTTTTTGGTAGCTGGCTTTGCCATTACCTACATAAAATATTGGATTTTAAAAGTGTTTGTATTTCATTCAGTCTTTCCTCTTCTTTTTCTTTTGAACAGATTTATTTTCCTCAACAATGATTTCATTTCCTTTGTTCACATAAGCTTTCTGGGATCTTTTCTGTTACTATTGCTGAAGCAGGATGCTTTCCTATTTCACAAACAAATGGATAGGGTACCATTCTGAAAACTTGTAATTGAGAAGTTGTAGTATGTCAAAAAGATGGAAACAATTCACTTGGAATCATAAAACCTTGTTTGAGAGTTAGGTTTGTCATTTAGTCTTGCATTGGAAAAATACTTAGAAAACCCGAACCCCAGAAGAGTTTGATAATACTTGTTTAATTAAATAAATACAAACAACCTATTTAGTACTATTGGAGGGGGTGGTAGAATGAAAACAGGGTCATGGTTTTTAAATCTAATTCTACTTTTAATTTTCCATGCAGCTTTAAGTAATACATTTAACCTCTCTAGGCTTCAGGGGCTTGGGGACTTTTTGTTGTTGTTTTTTAAATAAAATGAGGAGGTGAACTGGGTTAAAAGTTAACATTTATTGGAAACTTGCTACATGTCAGATGCCATTCTACATGTATAATTCTTTATTGCACTAGTCGTAAAGGAATGCAGCTCTGATATTATACTTACTCAGCTGTAATTTCCCTGAGATCTGAAAGCTAATAAGTAGCAGAAGTGGAGGCAAATCAGGCAGTCCAGCTCCCAAGTCCATTCTCCTAGTTATAACACGCCATTGCTCTTTATACTTTTTCCCCATTTTCGATGTTCTCTAAGGCCTTTATTCTAATTAATGTCAGATGTAGGACTACTGAAACTACGGACTGTCAGTACGGTACTCTGTTAGTTGAAAAACACTTGCCTTTTAGGGACTTTCCGATGGCAGGTCCAATAATGGCTGCAAACACACATCTGCAGAACCTGGCAGTTGCACATTAGTACTTAATCTTCCTATCAGCTTTGACTAAGTACTTTTGAGGTCACCACAGATACATTTTTTTCTTGTATCAGCACATATATAAATTCAAATGTCCATTAGGAAGCATATACACCATCTGATGCAGCTGTCTTTTCTATATAGAGAACCTAATTGAATCTCCAATCATATAACACGTGATGATTTTTAACGTTGTGCTTCTATTTGTGATTTGAGATTGGCACTAGATGATCAGTAAAGAGCTTACACTTCCTTTTCTGCCTACAATGTCAGTACTTGTTTCTGGTTCTATAATAGATGTTTTAAATCTCCTTTCTTTTTAATGACTGTGCTCTTGGATTTGAACTTCAATCTTGTGAATAGCTAGAATTTATGCTTTTGTGAAAGTCCAGAATTTTTTTGAGAGGGAAATAGGGAATTTCTAAAAAATTGTTACTTTTAGCACCCTGGAAAAAGTCACATACCCTGATATTTTTTTCAGAAATACCCAAATCTAGCTTCCAGAAAGCATTTTCTCACATGTCCCACATGTCTAGTTGGAATGAGCTCAGATGCCAACCAAGGACAAGTGGTTTTCCTGGAGCCTGCTGGACACTTAAGCTCCTAATTTGCTGATTGCTTTTAAAACCATGAAAACATCTAAAGCTAAATGTTCATTCAAAAATTCTGAATATTACCACCTCGAGTAAGAGCCCTCATTCTATCAGATGACTATAGTATCTTTAAAATATTGGATGAGTAAAGAGAGGAAGTTTAGTTGAATAGTTTTTCTTCACTCATGAGTAGTATTAATATGCATATTAGTCAAGTTCAGAGATGAAGAGGGCATTATTTTCAAGTTATGTTCATTTTCTGATAATGAGTAGATCAATTTCCCACATTCAGTGACAGTCTGGTAAATGATTAATACCTGGCTCTCAGGGAAGTAGGAACATTTGTTGTGTATGTCAATTTTATACTCCCATTGGGGCCAACTTCAAGCTACCAACGTGAGCCACTGAACAGGAGGTTAGAAAAAGTTGCCTGGAATTTGCTTTTGCGTAGCAGTGTAAGTTGGCTCCAGCACACCTCTGCTACTCCAGTGGGATTTGAATATCACTTTTAAATGGTACAGGACAGTGATGCATGTGAAACAATGGGGAATGATATCTACAGTGTAGGTATCATCAAGCCTTGTTCTGCCACTGACCAACTCTGTCACCTCAAAGAAAACCTTTAAACTCTCTGAATCTCTCTTCTCCACCGAAAACTAAGGATAATAACAGCTTTCTTGGAAGGTTCTCAGAAGGACTTCAGGAGATGCTGAAATGATTGCTCTGGAGATCAATAAAATAAAGTAAAATAAGACAAAAATAAAAAAATAAAATGACTAAATTTTACATGGTTTTTTGAAGGGGAGCAGAATAGATACAGAAAAAGATGTGTGAACAGGAAGTCACATATTATCATGGCGTATGAAGACCTGGCCAAAAAGTGCATAATAACAGAAGAGAATTATTAATGGATTGAACAAGCTCAGACACCCCAGACCTGCTGAAATGATCAGTGCATCACAAACATTCTCCTGGTCTATTCAAACGTACCGTTGAAGGGAGAGTCCACAGGCCAAGAAAAAAGGGAGGCGCTCAGAGCAAGCCTGCCATGAAATCCCTCAGATCTTTTTATTTTTACTGGTAGGAGTTGTGAAATGCTTTTTGCATCTATAATTAGGGAATGAAGTGGAGCAGATGGCTACAGCGCAGTTATAATTAAAGTATAATGCACAGTAAAATCACCTTGTGCAGCCAGGGATGCATCTGTGCCAAAAAAATATTAATTCTCTTTGACTGTGCTTTTCAGCCTCTTCGTTGGGCTGCAGGGAATGGCTGTTTCATGATGACACCTATTTCAAACACTCTTTTTGTACCAGAAATTCCATTCACCAACTCTGGATTGCCATGGATTCAGTTATATTGCTTGTAGAGTCTGCTATTTAATAAAGAACATTTTATTTTTAAAATGGAGGCACATGATTCTCTTTAATAGCACAGTGCTATTGTGCTGCAATAGATACCCTCCTGGGTTAAGAATTTATTTATATGCTTTTCAGCTGCACTAGTAATAAGCTCTGAAGAATAAACATCTGATGCAAAAGAAGGGCACCTTTTTCCCCAGGGTTCAGTTGCTGGGAAGATGAGGATGAAAACCAGTTTTATAGGAGGACAGGCACACGTGTTAACTTTTGAAATACGTAGTGTTCTCATCACTTCCACATAGGCAATAATGCAGCAGAGGAACCAGGGCTGGACTGCAAACAGATGGCTGGAGTGCTAAACCCAGCTTAGCTTCCAACTCCCTGTAGACTGCTAGGCCAGTTGCTACCTTCTTCTTGGCCTTTCCTCGCCTGTGAGGTATAGACATTGGACTGGATAATCAGTGTGGGCCTTTCAAGTTATGCTTTTTTCTATTTCCTTCCTGAATTTACTATAATACCGATTTCCTCTATAGTAAATACACTATCACCAAGTTTTTTTAGAGGAACATGGAAAGGCAAAGGGGTTCTTCCTTTCAGAGTTTTCTTGTTGTTGTTGCTGGTTTAACACAGGAGGCGAAAGATAGGTGGCTGGTTCAAACTAACTACTGCTTTTCTTTTGCCAGGAGCCATTGGACACCCCACTGAAGCAATGGATAGTCGCTTTGGGGGGTTTTATTCCACTCTAGTTGTTACTGCCTCCATGGACAAAAGCCTCACACTCCTGAAGTGCCAGGACTTTTAGCTGCTAAATATTAAACTACTTTTCCTTACTACACAAAAGTGTGTACATCACTCAGTGACCCACGACTTCAGCCCTTATCTGGAAACGAAGATGCTTTTCTTTTTATTCTCCCATGAGAAAAACTAGACAAAAAGTAACAAGAGATAAAACAAACAAAAATCTATCTCTTTCTAAGATTAGCCCTAACAGATAACTTTTCGGCCAAGTACCGACTGATAATTTGCTTTAAACTAAATGATCGGATACTGAATAAATAGGTTAATAGATCACTTGAAAAAATAAAGGTATTTTTCTTAACATAGAATTAATAGAAAAGACAAAATTATTTTACTGTTATAGGGAAGCACTGTGCAAATGTTTTGGAGTCAGAGCCCTCAGCCTGAATTTCAAATATGTCACCTCATTGCAGTGTAACCTTGAACAAATTCTTTCACTACTCTGAATTTTCTCTTCCTCATCTATGAAACAGAAAAAATAAATGATAGACTGCAAGGTGGATGAAAGAAGAACGAGTAAATATAATGCTTACAAGGCAAGTATTCATTAAATTCTATCGAGTATCTAACACTCATCTGTTTGATAAGATTTTTTAATATATTCTCACTCTTCTTCACCACCCGCCCACCCTACCCAAACCCTTACCCATGTGGCCAAATTGAGAGCCTTCCTGGTAAAAATTTAAAAGCAGAAGGAGGGATAAAAATTTTCCATACTTTTTGGATGGGTAAAGGAGAAATCTACGCCTCTGCAATTTTCCTTTCTTGGATGTTTAGCTGAATATAACCTGTAGGGAGATGCAAACAAGGTCTTGGCTGAAAGCATGATGGAATACGATTTCTGGACTACCAAGTGTCTAAAACTTAACCATGAGTTAGCGAGGTTTGGATTGCTTATGAGGGGAAAAAAAGTTGGCATTAAGTTTGGGAAATGAGCTATTTAATTCACCTATACTTTATTATGTTGCTTCCTAAACAAAGAGAGAGAGAGAGAGAGAGAGAGAAGCACCTTTATAGTCTGTAAACCTATTTGTGCAGCTTTTGCTTGCATTATCTCATTTGAACCACTAAAAATCTTAGGTTTATAGATAGATCAGAAGCTCATTTTACATGTTTTATCTACCTGAGAAGCAAAGAGAATAAGCCACTTTCCTAAGCTACCCAGGAAGTAAGCAGAAGGGTTTTCTCTGAACACATGTCTCCTGACAAACGATTTGTACTGCATCACACCAGTGACCAGTTTCTAATGTGGCCTTCTTTCCCCAGTGACTCCTTCTCAGGATCTCAGCGCTTTCTGGTAGCTTGTTTCCCCTCCAGTGGTATCACTTGTTCTCACTGAAACAACACAGTGGAAAGAGAAAGGCGTGTAACCTCCTGGGGGCTCAATATCCTGTGAATGAAACAAAAACAAAGATGCCCGCTCTGCCTTTCCTACTGATACTAAAGCCAAAAGCGAAATGCGGGCTCCTAATATTAGGCCACTGCTCATTCTAACAATACTGCTTCATTTAAGTTTGACAAGAAGTTTGATATCTTTAGTGAATATTTTATCAGAAGTATGTTCCTGTCAAAAATGCATCAGTGCTATTTGAAAAAATGCAAGAGTATCTGAGTTATCCTTCAGAACATGGAAGCTAGATGCAGACCACGGAGTCCTGCTGGGCTGAGCCACGTGTGCCTTTCCCCATGCCCACGTGGTAAGGTCCGCCCAACTAAAGAATTTACGTGCATGCTTACGTGTGCATGCCACAACTTGCATGATTGTCTCCATGCTAACTGAGGACAGAACGGAGTCTGATCTTCCAAAGCCAAGTATAAATATTCATTCAATAAAATAAAGAAACATTAGAAAACCTCAAGTCTTTTACTGATAATATCATGGACTAGGAAACTGAATAAAATCTCATTAAAAACAACAAACCACCTTAGAAAAAATAAATCTTATATGTATCAGTGAGTTAAAAAAAAAACAGCAACAACAAAAAATCCTTCAGACAAAGCAGAAGTGAAGGTAGGAAACCAGAAGTGTGATGGAGGCAAATTTCACTCCGAGGGTGTTTATTGATCAAGGTGAATTTCAGTTTTAGTTGTCATAGTTTTAAAGGGCATAAAAAATAGGAGATAAAATATCTATTCAATTTTGAGGAGCCTTTATATCATCCTGACATTTACTGGGAATATCAAAGATTATACACAGTACCAAATATTGAAAAAATGAACATATTCCTTCTCATCCCAATGGCATTAAGGGAATCAAAGGCTGCAAACCTAAACACAGAGCTGGGGAAGGAAACAGCAGTATTCTTAAGTTGGAACCTTAGACCAGTTCCTAGCAAGTTTTCATCCTAAATTCATTCTACCCTATTGATCCCAACATGTCAAGATGAAAACTTAATTACATATTGACTGATAATTCCCATAGGCATCTGGTAGAAGCAAATGTAAGTCCCTTCCTAGAGAAATTCACCTTCATTCAAGACCTCAGAAAAATTCCACAAATAATACTAATTAAAATTAACAATTCATGTAGACAGAGAGAACAGACTACTGGTTGTCAGAGGGTGGGAGTTTGAGGGGCTGAGCGAAAAAGGTGAAGGGATTGAGAAGTATGAATTGGTAGTTATAGCATAGTCATGGGGATGCATAGTACAGCATAGGGAATAGAGTCAATAATATTATAATAACTATGTATGGTGCCAGGTGGGTACTTGAAATATCAAGAAGATCACTTTGTAAAGTATATGATTGTCTTACCACTATGCCCTGCACCTGAAAATATTACAAAATAATATGGAATGTAAACTGTAACTGAGAAACAAAATTTCAAAAAAGTCTTAATATTCACACACTTGTATAATTGTCTCCCCTTGACTGAGAGGGCCGGGTGTGGTGATGTCCTGAGGAAGAGAATACATCAAAGTGAAGAAATGTCATTTCCATGATTGTGTGTGACTGTGACTCCGTCTCACCAGTACTGTCTTGCTCACGCCTCCTTAACTTACTTGCTTTGAGGAAGTAAGCTGTGATGTGTAAGAGGTTCTTGTGGCAAGGAACTGAGTGTGATCTCCAGCAATCACCAATAAGAAGCTGAGGCCCTTAATCCTGCAGCCTTCAAGGAACTGAACCCAGAAAACTACCACATGAGTCCAGCTTTGAGATGTAGATACAGCCTTGGCTGAAACCTTGGTTGTGACCTTGTAAGAGTCTCAGAAACAGGGAACACAGTGAGGTTGTGCCTGGATTTCTGTCACATAGAAACTTGGAATTAACAAAAGTGTAATGTTTTAAGCTGCTAAATTTTCAGGTAATTCTTTCATAATAGAAAACAAATACATTATGATATTTAAAGAAATGAAAGACGAGCTTGAAAAAGTACCAAATCAATCTTTCTTCAAATAAAAATAAATGCAACAATGAAAAATATAGAATAACTCAGGGAAAGGCTTTGTAGCTGATTGTCACAGTAAATGAGAGAATTAAAAAACTAGAACATAAATTTGAAGTAATGACCCAAAATGCAATATAGAGGTACAGAGATGAAAAATGTGAAAAAGGAGATGGGTGGAAAAAAGAATGAAGCATAGTCAATATTTTAAAAAACACAGGTTAATAATTTTCCAGAACTGATGAAAGATACCAACCAAAGTTTCAAGAAGAACATTAGGGGAAAAACTAGGGAATCTATCTAGAATCTGTAGTTGAGCTAATGTTAATATCTTTTTTTAATCTTGACAAATGTACCATAGTTATGTAAGATGTTAACACTTGGGGGAAATGAGTAAAGTGTATATGAAAATTTCTATACTATCTTTTCAACTTTACTGTAAATCAAAATTATTTCAAAATAAAAAGCTTACTTTAAAACATTCATTCAATAGCAAAAAGGTTACTTGTGTGAAAGTATTCATCTGCTTTTAAAGATAACTTTTCCTGACCGTGAAGATTAAAATAAATGTTCAAAACTTTATTATAGTAAAATGGCTAAATGGAAGTATTTATTTGAAGTCAATAGGTATGAAGTAGTAGTTTAAAATGATAATTGTGACCATTGTGAGTATATTAAAATTTCTTCTAATATAAGGTTAAATGAAAAAGAGTAGATAATAATAGTGTGTTGCATTAGGAATATCTATATATTCAAAAAGTCTTGAACATATATAAATTACTGTGCCTTTAAACAAAGTCTAGAAGGATGTGCCAAAACAGAAAATAGTAGATAGCAGAATTATAAGATTTTTCACTTTATGTATTCATAGAGTTTTTCAGATGAACATAACATTTTTTGAATGCCATATCAAATCTCTCTAAGTCTTGATTCTCATATTCTTTTATTTGATAATAAAATTTAATGAAAGGCTAGTAAATATAACTGAAAAGTTCATTTGACATCAAGAAAGAACAATGGATTTGGGAGAGATAGCCCTTATAAAAAAGAAGGAAATGGTCTTAAAGCACTTAAGATATAAACAGCTCTCCTCACACAAATTCTTATGATATGACATCATTAACTACTATAAGCTGGCTTTTTAGATAAAATAATTTATGGATGTAATAACATTTAGTTTCTAATTTAAGGAATAGAAGAAGTGTGTGTGTGTGTGTGTGTGTGTGTGTGTGTGTGTTAGGAGTAGTTGCTGTGAATACTTAAAACAAAACCCTGAAAAATCTTGGGGAGAGACATTTCCTTAAGTAAAACATCAAACAGAGTGAGTAGGGTCTGCAAGGAGCTAGAGCAGTGCCTTGAGAACTCTGCAAGAACTTCAGTTCATTAGTGCTCATCCTAGCTCCTCTGCCTTTGGAACACTAGAAATGAGTTTCCTTGTGATCCATCCTTCAGCTCAGGGCCCGAATTCTTGCACATGTGTTACCGAGGCTGTGACATCTTTCAGGCAGAAACACGAGGAGACTGGCAATGATTAACGTGTTAGACTATGACAGATCAAAATCCCAGAGTGCAGGTGACATAAAAAAAATTGTATCTTTCACATTCTTAGGCTGTTTATGTAACTTGACTTGGTTGATTGTGTACCTCATTTCCAAACAAATTCAAAGCAAAATGTGGTTTAAATACATTATCAGCTATTTACATAAATTGCCCTGAAGGTGTTTTATCCTGTTTTTTTTTCTTGAAGCTAGAACGCCAATCAGCTATGTCATAATTTATTGCCCAAACACTAAGCCCTGATTATTCTGTCAGAATTATAATTGACTGTTTTAATATCTTTAAAAAATTAACATCCACAGCACTTTAATATTAAAATCAAAAGAGTACATTTTAAAAACTTCCCAAACTCCCTGACTCTCAGTAATTTATCATAGTCTTTTCCTCAAAATTTGGAACATCAAATATGGATATCATAAATAAGTACAACTAGTTTCAACCTTAAGATTCAATGGGAAAAATACTGTAGGTTCACGTGATTTTTTTCTTTGCCCTTTTCTTACTATCTAGTTAAGATACCCTGAGCCTGACTGCATTCTTACATTTTCTGAGTTCATAACCATTAAATGCAGATTGCTAATAAAAATTCTCATAAATTACATGTAAGAAATCATTTTAGTATACTTTTTAATTATCTCCTTAAAACTCCCTTTAGAGTTTTTCTTACACAAGGATGACAGGTGGGTTTCATACAGGGTAGAACAAATTGTAAGGCTAGTTTAGCCAAGTGAATGTCTCCTTCTTTTTCTTGGAAAGCAGTAATATTTAATGAAGTGATACCATTAATAGAGAGTAAATAAGAATCAAATTATGATATTTTCCTTAGAGTGGGTACATTATTATTCTCTGAGGTGTTTTTTTAAAAAGAGTAATCCAGTGGACTAAATCCAAACTTAACAAATGTTCTTGAGGATTCTGTGTTCCCTGGGGAAGTGTTGCCCTGTATGGCTGGCACCCAAACAACTTCACTGGCTCATCAAAGCTAAGTGGGAACTTTGCTTTTTTTGTAATTGTGCACACACAGAGAACTTTAATTTCCTTTATTATTTTGGTGCTCTTGTTTTATTTTAATATGAGACTAGGGGCAGAGGCTCATGTGGAGTACATTTAATCTGAAATTGACTATACAAATTGGCTTTTAAAAGACGAGATACTGGGGATGATGTTTTAGGGCATATGTCACAGAGGGTAAACTCTTAGTATCTCACCTGTGCTGATCCTGCTGAGCTGTTTGGATAAAATACCACATATATTTTGGGAACCAAATTAGTCAGAAGTCCAGACACTGGGATGTCAGCTGTAAGAAAGAGACTGTTTCTTCCGCCTACACAGCTACGTCCCACTCAAGGACAGACAATGTAACACATTCACAGAGTAGAGTGATGGCCTGTCTCTGTTTGGTGTTAATAATCCATATGATTGCAATACTTCCCTAATGAGTCATCCTGTTCCGCTCTTGCCCCACTCCAGTCTCTTCTCCATAGGCAGGACAGAGTGACTTTTCTAAACTATTAATTGAATCAGTCACAACTCTGTGTAACACTTAAAAAAAATATTACTCTTAGAATAAAACCCAAACTCCTTTCCTGCCCTCATGTAATATGACTTTTTAATTTGTTACTCTGCTTTTGTTCCATCCTCCTGTTCCTCACTCTGGTCCAGATGTACTATGGTCTTTCGATCTCTTAAACCCTCTAAATTCCTCCCTGCCTCAAAGCCTTGCATATGCCGTTCCCTTTACCTGGCATCTTCCCCCTCTTCACATGACTCACTCCTCCTTGTCTCCTAGATCTCAGCTTAACTATCACTTCTTCAGAAAAAGTGTTCCCAATTATTTAATGTAAAGTAAGTTTACCACCACCACTATTGCCTTTCCCTTCCATGATTCATAACTTCAGCTTCTTTTCTTCCTTCTTTAATGGCATTTAACACACTGACATAATTTTATTTATTTGCTTGTTTGATCTCCTTTCCAGAGTTCTGATGGTAGTTAACATGTGATGTAAAAATTTATAATTACCCAATTATAGCTTTAGCTTCGCCCCATTTATCCCACCTTAGAGATAAGATTTATTAAGATACCAATTCATAGAATTACCCCACAGCAGCATCCAGTCCATAGCAGAGCCCCAATTCCATGGTAAGTTCTTCCTAACACCTTCTTACTGAGACGCTCCATAGATCCCCATGCTTCCTTTCCCATATCAATAAATCTGACTTATTCAGCTATAGGTGTAGCTGGCTGCCTGCAGCTGAAGGGCATTGACAGACTTTTCCACCTCCTTCAGCTGGTATTAGTTATAAAGTAGAGGAAAGTGCTGATATAACTGCTGTAGGTGGCAGGGATTCTGAGTTACCTGCTCATAAAGGTGACCAAGCTCTGGTTCTGCTTTGGCCCAATTCGGGTGTACCATTTTCATCTTATGCTTAACTGATGCTGGACTGACTTAATAATTTGGAAGAACTAAAATAACCCAACTACTGACATGGTCATTTAGTGCCGTATGGTCAAGTTTTCTGCGGCTACCAGAAAACAGTAATGCACCAGCAGCTGTTTTACTCAAAGCTATGTTACTTTCTTCCCTGTGGATGGTGTCAGCTTACTCCACAATAGCAGGGTCTGCACTGTGATTCCTCCACTGTGACTTGCCAGAAGCTCCATGCTGTGTCTTTTTCTACCAGACACCTTGAGTCTTCCTGGTCACCCAGTATATAAGCCAGAGCACTATTCCTAGGAATGGAATTTCAGGACCCAAAGAGAACTATGTGTCTCTTTGCTTTCTTCTTCATGTTAGGGGATACAAAATGCAGCATATTTTTTCCTTTGGAAAGCAATACTGACAAACTCCTGACCACTGGATTCCTAAAGACTTCCCTGAAGTGTCAAGACTCTAAATTCTGGCAGGGTTTGTTCCCCATCCTCTGGAACACATGTCTCTTACCAAAGCTTCCAGAAGGCTATCTCTTGTTTCTCCTGCCTGATCAACACATAATTGATATAATGCTTCAGTGTGATATTCTATGGGTTTAGAAGGCAGCCCACATATCTTTAGTGTACAATTTGACAGAGAGCAGGAGAGTTAAAATAGTCCTGAAGCAAAACTATAAATAAATATGTTTGCGTATCTCACACAAATGTAAACTATTTATGATTCTCCTTTATAATCAGAATAGACAAGGATGCATTTGCCAAATCAGTGAATACATATCATGTACCTACCTGAGTCCTTGTTAGTCTGTTCTAGCAAAGCAGAACATCATCTCTGGCATAGCAGTGGCAATAAGAGATATGACTGAGCTTTCCAGAGTCTACACTCTGTCTCCAACACCCATCTGAGTTCTGCGGGGATCACATTGAGAAATTAAACAGTGTTCCCCCTCCTCCTCAGGGTCCATATTCTTTGGCTATTCAATGACAGCACTAATCATCGTGCTTCCTGGAATGTGGTATTTTTATTTATTCGCTTGGCCAAGTGAGTAGAGGGCAGTTTCAGAGGTTTCTACTAGATCTTTCACACTCTCATTGCTTTTAACCTGGATTCCATTTATTATATGATCATGTTGAGCTCCCACTTTAACAGGAAATGATGATTATGCTTAAGGTCAATGTCAACTCAGATGCTCATTACCTGGTTAAAGTCACCTAAGTCAATAGCTGTAGAAAAGACTGTTATGTAGTGTGTGAGGTCCACTATAAATAAAAACATGAGGCCACTTGTTTAAAATTATTAGGAATTTCAAGATGCCAACAATACAACACTAAACCAAGTGAGCAGACCTTCTGAATAAAGAACTCAGTGCACATCCCTGAAGTTAGCCTTGGCTGCAGGTCTCTTTCGAAAAGCCTGAAGACATTACCATGGTATACTTGCCATAGTGTTACAGGTTACTTTTTCCTAGGGATCCTGTTACCTCTTCAGTCAAAGGATTCTAGATCTAAAAAGTAACTCAGATAAAAAAATCAAGCAAAGGGCTGTGACTTTATGTTGGGTGGCTACCTTTAGCCATCTGGCCTCCATTGTTGCTTTTTCTGCTGTAGATCTAAGTAGAATTCTTCTTGGCTTCCCATTTATACTGCCCCTTGGTTTGCCGTGTTCTTTTGACCAACTCCTTGAAGGTCAAACCTTCTGGGTTGCACCTCTGACATTGCTAGTCATTATGGTAATTATGACTTTCTGACGTCTGGCCTCTATTATTTTGTGGGTAGATGAGCACTATTACCATTGATGTTAATGAGCCCAACTCTGTGACCACCTCTTCTACTACCTTCCATGGGCTGTGAAAGAGAACCGGCAACGAACTTCTTAGTGATGCTGCTAACCTTTTCCCAGTACATTTCTGATAGCCTTAGAGAGTCATATGTCTTCTTTGCTACTTATGTAACACTTCTGGCTTCACATCATAGAGCTATCCTTAATGCCCATTCCCCTTAGCCTCTTCATAACTTATCTACCATTGGTCTCAGAAAACTTGCAATTTCTCTTCACTCAGCATTGTTTCTCACTTTTTGAGACTTTTAAGAGCTAGCCTATAAGTGAGCTTCCCCATCCACATTGGTTCTCACCAGAGTGACAAACCCTATGCCATGAGAAAGCACATTCAACTCAATGAATTCTTTCTTATGTAGTCTTTTTTTTTTCATTTATTTTTGTTCAGTTACAGTTGAACCTTTTTCCCCATCCCCCCCCACAGTTAAACACCCCCTTCATTATTCATGCCAATGAATCATCTATTCCTGTTCCTTTGCTTGCCCCTTCCTCTTTTTTCCTCTCCCTATTCCTTTCTGGTCGTATTACTTCCAAGTGTCTGGTTCTATTTTGCTTGCATGTTTGTTTTGTTGATTAGGTTCCACTTATAGGTGAGATCATATGGTTTTTTCTTTCACCATCTGGCTTATTCCACTTGGCATAATGCTCTCCAGTTCCATCCATGATGTCACGAAGGGTAGTAGTTCCTTCTTATTTCTGTTGTGTAGTCTTCCATTGTGTAAATGTACCATATTTTTTGATCCACTCACTTACTGATGGGCACTTAAGCTGTTTCCAGCACTTGGCTATTGTAAATTGTGCTGTTATGAACAGTGGGGTGCATAGGTTCTTTTGAGTTGGTGATTAGGGATTCTTAGGGTATAATCCCAGCAGTGGAATCAGTGGATCAAAAGATAGTTCCATCTTTAATTTTTTGAGGACATTCCATACTGTTTCCCACAGTAGCTACACCAATCTGCATTCCCACCAATAATGTACTAGGGTTTCCTTTCCTCCACAGCCTCATCAGCACTTGCTGTTTGTTGGTCTATTAATGATAGCCATTCTGACTAATGTGAAGTGGTATCTCATTATGGTTTTGATTTGCAACTCCCTGATACCCAGTGATGCTGAGCATCTTTTCATATGTCTCTCAGCCCTCTGTATGTACTCCTTGGAGAAGTGTCTGTTTAGGTCCTTTGCACACTTTTTAATTGGATTGCTTATCTTCCTGGTGTGGAGTCATGTGAGTTCTTTATATATTGGAGATCAAACCCTTGTCTGATGTACCGTTGGAAAATAAGTTTTTCCATACAGTTGGTTCCGTTTCCATTTTGGTGTTTTCTTCAGCCATGCAGAAGCTTTTTAGCTTGGTGTAGTGCCATTTGTTTATTCTTTCCTTTATATCCCTTGCCTTACAGGATACATTGGTAAAAATATTGCTGCATGAAATATCTGAAGTTTTCTTGCCTGTGCTTTTATCTAGGATTTTTATGGTGTCACAACTTATGTTTATGTCTTTTATCCATCTTGAGATTATTTTGGTATGATGTTAGTAGTCTAGTTTCATTTTTTTGCATGTACTTGTCAAGCTCTCCCAACATCATTTAATAAAAAGACTATTTTTACTACATTTTATGTTCTAGCCCCTTTGTAAAATATTAACTGATCATACTGACATGGGTTTATTTCCAGGCTCTCTATTCTCTTCCATTGATCTATGTGTCTGTTCTTATGTTGGTACCAGATTGTTTTGGTTGCAGTGGCCTTGTAATATAGTTTGATATCAGGTATTGTGATCTCTCCTATTTTGTTTTTCTTTTTCAAAATCGCTGAGGCTATTTGGGGTCATTTATGGTTCCACATAAACTTTTGAAATATATGTCCTATATCTGTGAAATATGTTATTGGTATTTTGATAAGGATTGCATTGAATCTATGGATTGTTTTGGGTAGTATAGATATTTTACTGATGTTAATTCTTCCAATCCATGAACATGGTATATACTTGCATTATTTGTGTCTTCCTTAATTTCTTTCTTCAATGTTCTGTAGTTTTCTCAGTATAGGTCTTTTATCTCCTTGGTTAAGCTTATTCCTAAGTATTTTATTTTTCTTGTTGCTATAGTAAAAAAAAAATTATTATCCTACTTTCTCTTTCTGATATTTCATTGTTGGTATACAAAAATGCCTTTGATTTATGAATGTTGACTTTGTATCCCACGTTTTTTGCCAAATTCATTTATTAGGCTGAGTAATTTTTTAGTATTTTTGGTATTTTGAGTAATTTATTTGAAATGTTTCTGTCTTTTTTTGGTTGGCCTGTATTACTATGAACTTCCTTCTCAGGACTGCATTCACTGTGTCCCATAGGTTTGGGGCTATTGTGTGTTCATCTTCATTTGTTTCCAGAAACTTTTTGATTTCTTCCTTTATCTTATTGTTTAATAGCATGTTATTCAGTCTCCATGCATTTGACTGTTTTTTAGGTTTGATTTTTGAGGTTGATTTTTAGTTTCAAGCCATTGTGGTTCAAGAAAATGCTTGATATGATTTCAATGTTCTTGACTTTGGGTTTATTTGTGTCATATCATGTGTTCTATCTTTGACCATGTTTCATGTGCTTTTGAAAAGAATGTGTAATTAGCTTCTTTGGAATGAAAGGTTCTAAATGTATCAGTCATGTCCATTTGATCAAATGCGTCATTCAGGTCCACAATATTCTTGTTGCTATTTTGTTTGGAAGATGTATTCTTGTTGATAGTGGGGTGTTAAAATCCCCTACTTTAATTGTGTTGCTGTCTATATCTTTCTTGAAGTCTTCCAATATTTTTCTTATATATTTGGGTGCTCCTATGTTGGGTGCATATATCTTTACAATTTTATGTCTTCTTGATGGAGTTTTCCCTTGAATATTATGAAATACCTTTTTGTGTCTCTTTTTATGACCTTTGTTTTGAACTCTATCTTGTCTGATGTAAGTACTGCTACCCTGGCTTTTTTTTTCCTTTTTCTTTTGCTTGGAATATTTTTGGCAACACTTCGTTTTAGTCTATGTGGGTCTTTTGTTGTGAGGAGAGTCTCTTGTAGGCAGCATATGTGCGGGTCATGTTTTCTTACCCATTCAGCTACTCTATGTCTTTTGATTATTACCCTATGTCTTAAGGTTATTATTGATAGGTACTTATTCATTGCCATTTTACCCCATTTGTACCTGTGCTCCTCTCTTTCTTACTCTTTTTCTTCATCTTCTTGAAGCAGACCTTTTATCATCTCTTGCAGTGCTGGTTTGGAGGAGATGTGTTTTTTGACCTTCCTTTTGTCTGTGAAGCTCCTTATTTCACCTTCCATTTTGATTGAGAGACTTGCTGGGTAGAGTAGTCTTGGTTGCAGGCCCTTGGTTTCTATTACTTGGAATATTTCTTACTGTTGGGAACTGCCCTGCCTGGTATCAGAAGCTGTAACCTCCACCAAGGCTAAGACTGAGGGAACGACTTTGGAACCATAAGCCACCAAGGAGACAAGCTTATCTCCCTGGCAGGAGTGCTGCTTCTGCTCCTTTTATTTCACCCTAACTGGTCCCAATGCTTGGTCGGTTAGCCAATGACAGGTAAGATTCCCTGAGGGGGATGACCTAAGACAGGCACGATCACATGGGAGACCCCAAGGAAGGACTTTGGGGGCTACAGCAAAAGGGGGTGATGGACCCTCACCCCTCGGCTTTGACAAAGCCTGGGTCTTCATGGTCTGAAAGAAAATCTCCTAATCTCTTGGCTTCCTTACTTCCCTTGCTCCACCTAAGCCTGAAACAATGACAGAGGATGGTGCAGCCCTGTACTGGAAAGTGTGGGTTCCCTGGGTGATCAGGCCTAAGAAAGAATATGTAAAATCCTGTGAAACCTGCTTTGTTTGGAATGCTCTAAATTGAATGATAAGGGTCCAAGGAAGAAGTAGGTTTGTTCCTTGAAGTTCTTACAGCTCTTTAGCTATCTGACCCTGACTCAAAGTAGGCCCTCAGAGTTCTTTGTTATTTGATTCTTACTACCCAGCAATGAGTAATGAGCTTTACCTGACTTTCTGTGTAAACGAACCCAATAAAAGCCATTGAGGAAAAGGCTCTTGGTACTTCTCCTTCGAGAGATCGGCCACCTTTCCTCCCCAAGCAGACCATGTCTTGGTAGACCTATTCTCATCCATGGTGGCTGGGGGGCTCTGTGGGTGGAGGCCCCCCCCCCACACACACACATCTTACCATTCCCTTCTGGCTTATAGATTTTCTGTCGAGAAGTCAGCTGTTAGTCCTATTGGGGCTCCCTTGTATGTTACTTCCTGCTTCTTCCTTGCTGACTTTAAGATTCTCTTTTTGTCTTTGAATTTTGCCATTTTAATTATGATGTATCTTGCAGTGAGTCTCTTTGAGTTCTTCTTGATCGGACCCTCCGTGTTCCCTGGAGTTGTGTGACTTTTTCTCTCTTCAAATTAGGGAAGTTTTCCATCATTACTTTTTCAAACAGGTTTTCTATCCCTTGCTCCTCTTCTACTCCTTCTGGTATCCTTACTATATGGATATTATTACATTTAATGTTGTCCTGCAGTTCTCTTAACACCTCTTCATTCTTTCTGAGTTTGTTTTCCTTTTCTTGCTTTTTCTGGGTGTTTTTTTCTACCTTGTCCTCCAGCTTGGTGACTTGCTAGCCTGTTTTTGATTCCTTCTACTATGTTCTTCAATTCAGAAACTGTATTCTTCATTTCTTCTTGGTTCTTGTTGATTGTTTCTATGTCTGTTTTCATGCTGATATAGTTTGCAATAAGTTCATCATAGTTTCCCTGAAGTTTTTTATAATTCTCACTGAGTTTCCTTATAACCATGGTTTTAAACTCAATATCTGACAGTTGACTTGCCTGAATTTCATTTAGCATTCTTTCTCAGGATTCTTCCTTCCCTTTTGATTGGGGGTTCTTTGTCTTCCCATTATTAGTGAGACTCTTTGCTTGCTTCTTAAAATGATCTGTTTTGACTCCCTGACTTTCTGGTTAGATTTTGTATGGTAGGAGACCTGTGAGATTCAGTGGTGCAGTCTCTTTGATCTCCTGAGCCTGATGCTCTTGGGATGCCCTTTATGCCATTTATGTTGGCTTTCTGAATGTAATTGGATTTTGGTTGTTTTTTGGTCATTCTTTGGTGGGTCCTTCCCTCCAGCTGGTTGACTGAGGGTGACTGCACCCATTGCATCTTATATGCTGTTGTGCAAGTGCTGCCAGAACAAAACCACAAAGCCCAGGAAACAAACACACACCAGCAAAAATAACTTTCCCTCCAATTCCATTACCAATGGCAAATGAGCCAGTATTAATAAGGGTGTAAAGAGATTAAGACTATTATAAGAAAAGAGAGTGAGTATGAGATAGATGACCTACTGAAAGAAAAATGATTTTGAGAGGGTAGAGGGAGGAGCACTAATAAGAGTTGGGAGTCAGAACAATGCGAAGAAAGAAAGTAAAATTTACTTAATGAATTAAAAAGGGAATGAAGAAGGCAGAATATGCACTATGTGGAATATCCATGTGATGGATAAAAAATTAATGTTAAAAGTCTATGTAGGAAAGAAAATATCACAAATCATGGAGAAGACCACAGTGGATTTGATCTCGGTAGCCTCTAATATTTATCACTGTTTTTTCTCTTTGGATCTGCCTCTGGTGATGTCAGATGTTGACCCCATCTGACCTTGGGCAGCCTGGGGACTGTTGGAGACTTCCAGGGATATGCCTCTATGGCCCTCTCAGTCAGTTGTTAATCTAATCACCCTGCAGTCAGGCTTAAGCCCCATAGGGTGGGGCAGAGTTCCTGCTAGGGTTGGAGCTGTTGTTTCCCATGAGGCAGCTGCCACTCAGGGGAGTGGTCTGCCTGAGCACAATGGTTGCTGCAGTTTGGTGGATGACTCTCGCACTGGGATCCCAGAGTCTCCTCTCTCAGTTCTCGCCCCAGAGCTTCAGACCCCAGTTTCTCCTCAGGCATCTCCAACCCACTCTGCCTCCACCTTTGCCGGAGCCCTGGGTAAGTGGCTGCAAATGAAAATGTTTGTGTTGGCCCTTTATATGGCTCTTTGCGTCTCCACCGATCGGTCTCTGGCGGAGAGCAACTCTGCCATTTTTCCCTGCTGGTTGTTATCTGAGTACTTTTTGGGCTTTGGTGTTCTAGGCTGGATATTCCAGCTTAGGGTTTAGACCCCACTCTTCTCAGGGGAATCCACCTGGTCGCTTAGTTATCCTTCCAGCGCTGCCGCCAACGGGTGCCCCACCAGCCTTCTGGAGTCTCCACCGCACTCCTTACCACTCAGGTTGTGCTGCGGTCCCTGTACTCTTAGAGACAGAGAAATGAACAACTGTAATATTTTTTTCTTACCAATACAGCAACAAAGCATCAGAGCAGTGTGCAGCCCCAACTCTCTAACCTGAACAGTTGTGCCAGGATGGCACTATCAAATCACCTCATTTTGCACCCCTTAAATCGATCTGTGTGGTGCACTGAATGGATGCAAATTACACCCACAATCCCCCCTCCTAGTTTGCCAGACTGTTGCACCTGCGCATGCGCGCAGGCGCACGCAGTCCCGGCACCTTACGCCTCAGTTCTTTAAGTTTCTTTGGGCACTGCTGCTGCTCTGAGCCACTACCCGGCTTTCCACACGCTCCATCTCTCTGGCAAGTCCAAAGTCTGTCTGGGTCATGGCCAGTCACAGTCTACCTCTTTCGCAGCTCCAGGTGCCGTCACGATCCTCCACACTCACTGGCACTGTCCTGGGTGGCGACCAGCGCCTGGCTTGGGTACACTGCCAGCGGTGTGTGTGCCTGCATGCTTTTCACCACCCCACCCCTCGTCACCTTCCCTTTCAGGTATCTTGTGGCAGAGATCTGCGGCTTGCCGGCACTGACCCGCTCTCCTCCGAAGTTGTCCCTGTGGCAGCTGCGGTCTGGCGCAACGCCCGCAGACTTTCTCCATTCGCTTAGAAACCCTCCTTACTGCCCGTATTCAAGCGTCCTCTGCATATTTTGGCTTCTAAACTTCATATCAGCTAATATTCTACTGGTTGTTCACTTCGTCCTTCCAAAGATCAGCCAAGTGTACCAGTTGGGTGTACGAGCAAGTGGGCTCAGTCCCCACTTCCTTCACTGCCATCTTCTCTCTCCTTTCTTATGTAGTCTTATTTCCCATCTCTCTCAATCAAGCACCCTCAAAATCCAGACCCAGAGATATTTCTGTGACTTTTGCCAGGATGTGCTTGTTAATTTATTAATTGATATATTATTTATTTGGTGTATAATTTATTTCATCCCTTATCTTTGAATAAGGGAACTCTTTGACCAACTGAGTTCTGCTGGGACTTTGCCTTATACAGGGAGATAACTGTTGCTTTTGTAGCATTTTCCAGTATAAAGAAAATCCTAGCTCTTACTAGGAAAGGGTGGTCCATCTCTACAAGCTTTGAGGGTTTAGGGGAGTCATGTGTTCTGAAAGATTGTGTCCCCCAGAATTCATATGTTGATACACTAATGCCTGATGTGATGTTATTAGGAGGTGGAACTTTAGTAAGTTGGTAAGGTCATGAGGTTGAGCACTCATGAATGAGATTAGTGCTCTTATTAAAGAGGCTCCATTGAACCCCTAGATTCTTCCAGCCTGTGAGGACACATTAGGAAGTCTGCAATCCAAAAGAAGGCCTTCCCTCGACCATGCTGGGACCTGATCTCCGACTTCCAGCCTGTAGAGCTATAAGAAATAAATTTCTGTTGTTTATAAGCCACCCAGTCTGTGGTACTTTGTTATAACAACCCCAACTGACTAACACAGACAGTCTAGAAAACCAGCTCATGGGATGTCCCTATACCACATTTTGGAGTCTCAGGTGTTTCCAAGCAACCTTGGCTGAGCACTCCAATGTCTCTTGAGCTCTGTTCTCAGTGTGCTGCTTAGCTTTGTTTGTTTTTGCGAATAGGCCCTTATTTCTTTGTAAGCTACTAAAGAGACCATCTGGCTCTCACACTTAGCCTTCAGCTGCTTGTTAAGACTTCTCACTTTCTCAGTATCCCTCTGCAGAGTGTCAATACAACCTAGCAGTAGCCATACAACTCCACTTCCTTGCAGGCGCAGTTCCCCCTGTATCTTTCTAAAAGCTTGAAGCTTATAGCCTGCCAGAGTCTACCCCCTATAGAGGATAGTTTCCTATGTCGACAACAATGGAATCTATAGTAATGGGTCCCCACCTTGAGCCAGAAATTATTCATAATCTACATAGTTCACTGTATTTGCTTGACCAGTGGACAGTGAGTCAGTCCTAAACACACAACTTTGATCTTCATTTCTGGACAATTCTCAGAACCTCTTGTGTTACTTTTTGTCCTTTGAGAAGCAGACCCCAGGATGCAGTTGGATGTGCAAAAGATGTACTAGGGAGAATGCTTTTGGAAAACAATGAAGAAGGAAGCAGAAGAGGTATGTACTTCAGAGGGTAATAAATGCTCTCTCTGAAAGAGAAAGAGAGGGAAGGAAGGATTCAGTAGAAAGACTTAAGACTGAAGTAAATATTAAAAAAAGCTTTGGCAGGTCAGTGAGGCATTCTCAAGTAAAAATCACCAACTGGAAGTGTCCTATGTGTAGCCAGAATGGGCCTGGTTTAGTAGCCTCACCAGGCTCTGTCCTTGGCCTGGAGGAGCCTGGAGGTAGGAAGGTCTAAGTTAGAAAGCAATGTGGATGGAAGGAGCACTGACTATGGCCATCTGCCAGTTATGTGTTTCACTTCAGAGGAGCTGAGCTGTGTATGTCCATGGCTGCCACACTCTGTACCACAAATGTCTAACAAGAGCTGTATTTCGCTCTTATGCCAATGGTTGTTAATGGAGAGAACTCAAGGTGAGACACTGCACGTTGACCTTGTGATCCTGGTTTACACAAACTACCCTCATCTAAACAACCCATGAAAACTCTGAATTCCATTCAGTCTCTAACACTGCACAATTCAAATAAGGGCGAGCATAAGTCATCCTCATTCCTTAGTAGAAATTCTTCATGTAGATCCCAATCCATCAGGGAATTGAGACACATTCTTCTAGTTTTATGCATCCGGGCATAATATGTTGCCCCTTTATTATAAACACCTTCCAGAGATAAATTCTATGCAAAACTATTTTTAATGGTTGTTTCTTGTGGGATATTTCTGAGTATAAAAGTAATGCATAAAATTTGAAAAATACAGAGAAGTTATTATCAAGAACATACTTTCTGTACTCTAACCACACCCACCAAGAAATAATTAGTATTAAAAGTTTACGAACTTATTTCTTTTTGTTTTGCTTTTGTGATGGTATCCATAAAATTTTCCACAACATGAGAATACACTGCCTAAACTGTTTTATCTCTTCCATTAGAGGATTATTAAATTTTGTCTTGATTTTTTGCCTTGATTGTTAGGAAAAAAAGAAGCAAATTGGAGGAGAAAATTGATTAATAAATACTTTCTCTGTATGTAGATATTGTGCATGCATTAGTATATATTTATCTGAAATATATGTATGTAAGTATACACATATATGTAAGCACAGTCACATATTATAAGTAATATAGACATATGCACACATACACATATACATTCACACATACATCATTATGTAAATATGATCACTGTATCTATTTCTTTCTCACTCTCATTCTTGCTGTTCTCCCTTGTATCTCTCCACACATTTGTATGAGCATAGTCAGGGTCTCATGATCTGACAGAGAATGATAATTTTTATTTTCAAAATATATTTCTTGCAATCATTATCATAATATAAATGGTCCTTTTGGTCCATGATGAAAATCATTTATTCTGTTCAGAAGTATAAAACAGAATATATTGACTAGGAACCAAATGGTTTAAATGGATAAGTGGCTGAGTGACAGAATAGTGTGTTACCTACCCAAACACATCTAAGAGTGGTCATGTTTTCAGACTTGTTATTTCTCCAAGGTTGTATTTTAAATTGACTCCTCAGAATCTGTAAACAAGACCCGTTCAAGGGTCATCCCATGCGGATTCCCCTGGAAGGCAGTCCTGAGAATCGTTTCCATCTCACAGAAGCATTTTTATCAGTGCATCCACTCCCACATGCTCAAACAGTGTGCACAACCCAGATTTCAAAATAAGCAGAGTTAACATTCTTGACTCCTGGCCCAAATGTGCGTGCCTGTCATGAGCTCATGCCTTCCTTTGGGGGCTGGCATTTGCGGTGTTATGTTATCACGGTCTAGCTGGACCAGAAAAAGGACGCTGTTGGAGACCATGTGCTGGAGATCATGCATGGGACTCCAAGATATAAAAATGTGCACAACATATTCTGAAGCATTTGGAGGTCAAAGGTGTGATAATAATTTCAGAAAAACAGGTTTCCCAAAGTTCAGATCATGGCTCTACCACTCTCTGGCTAAGTGATTGATGCAGGGTTGCCAACTGTCTTTTCCTCTATAAAATGGAGATAATAACACCTAACTTGATGAATTCTAGAATTTTAGTGGTTATCTAAATAGATCATCACCATAAAATATTTGGGAAAAGTTCTGCGTTTGCAGATGTACTGTAAAGAGAAAAGGGACTGTGTATTATTTACCTTTATTTTTCCAGAGTGCTGCACAACACCAGGCATACCATAGGCATTTAATCTTTTTATTGAGCTATTTAATTGAGCAGATGGACTTGGATCTGGGAGTAAGAGTTGGGGGTAGTGCCAGCCACTGCCAGCGATGCTTTTGCTATGGTGAGTCCGTTTTTTTTTTTAAGCTGCCGGAGTCTTAGCTTCCTCATGCATGCAATGGAGATAATGACACCGCTTGTCCTAGTCATGATGTGACAATTGGGAGGCTCCCATGAGGTAATGATGTCTGTGAAAGTGTTGTGCAAAACAAGCCATTGTACACCAGATTGTTATTCTTAAGTCATTCATTTGCTGGTACTTTTTTCTAAGTACATGAATTTCTTTTTTTTAAACATTTTTTTAACTTTGAGTACAGTTAATTAGGAAAAAAAGTATTTATAAGTGTCTCTTAGCCCCTTTTTTGGGAGCTGTGCTACACAGATAAACAGTATGCCTGAGGAAGCAGCACACAAGTAAAGCACGGTGGTTTAAAAAAAATCATCATGCCATATCTTCAGTATATATTGATAGGAACTTGTTTTCTTGGCTCACTATCCACTCCCTGTCTTCTGAAAATGATGGCTTTTATGACTTCCTGATGATCAGCTCAGACAAAAAGGCACAAATTTGCACATGTGTGTCTGAGGGACAGGTTCAGCCACATCTGTCTTTCTTGGGCTCAAACCACAGAAAAGTAAATAAGAATGTGACATTCTATTCTTTCCCACCTACACACACTTTCATTAACTAGTGAACATTCTTATCTCATGGGTATTAACCAGGCTTCAGACAACCCAAACCAAAAGCCCAGCAGACAAATTGGTTATCAATTACTTGGGGACACAGCTATGCTATAGCCATTCTTTTGTCTATGAAACCTAGGAGGCAAAAAGGAAAAAGAATATCATTTCCAACTCTTCTTGGGACTATCCAAGTGCAGGCACTAGGTATTGTTGATTCAGTTGGTCCTCATGGCACCCAACATGCTGCTGGACACACAGAAGAAGCTGACAAGGTTGTGCATGTTGGATCTTAATCAAATATCAAATCAGTGAGTACCATACAGTCTTGTGAGAGAATTTCTCTCACTGGAAACCACTCTAAATTCAGGTCTCATTACAACATCAATTCATTTTCATTTATTTGTAAAAAGCAATCAGACAAATACACTAGATTCAGATACTAGAAGCTAAAGGTCAATTTATTTGGAAGATTCAGTATATGTTACCCTCTTCCCCTTATTCTTCCAGGCATATATTTTGTGCTGAAAATATGTTATTAGTACCAAGAGTCTAAGCTATTATTGTAGATTTAAAAAAATTATGCATAAGTCCTTCTTATACTGGCTGTTTAGATATTCACAGATTAATTCATGGCCTATTAGCACAAGTGTAGAGTTTCATGTAATACATTTTGTGAACAGATATTGTTCCCAGTTTCCTTCTATTTTTCTTACCCTTGATGTTTCTACCAGTTATTGACTTCCTCATTTACCTACATATTATTTTTAAATTCTTTGAAAATCTAATTGTGGAAAAAAACACATAAAATTTACCATCACAACCATTTTTAAGTGTACAATTGGTAAAGTTATGTGTGTTCACATTTTTGTGCAATAAATCTCCTGAACTTTTCCATCTTGAAATACTGACTTTCTATATCCATTGAAAAACTCCCCATTTTCCCTTTCTGTCAGTTCCTGGTGACCCTGCATATGTAGTTTTTAATTTCTTATAAGTATTTGCATTTTATAAGCTGCCTCGAATTATTGTGGAACACAGTGATTTCATGTGAATGGGTCGGTAGATGGCCCATATATAAATGTAGCTTACACATTTGCAGTCACAGAACTGGGGACCCTTAGGTTTGGACCGAGTCTTAGCTTTGTATGTACAGCCCTATCTTTTGCAGCTCCAGCCTGAGGCTTGGCAGACACACCTGCTGTTTGTAGCACTGTCGTCCATTTGTGTTTCCACAAACATGTAACAGATAAACTCTATTTAATGTACTTCCCATCATCAGTGACCAAATAATGTATGGTGCATTCATAATTATATTTGCTAAACAATAGACGGGAGAGAACTTGGGTTTTGATTAAATGCTGATGATATTGAGTCCTCTGCTTACAATTTTGCCTGCCTGATAAAGGGAGGGGAAAGTTTCCACTGATTAGATTCTAGCTACGTGCATTTCAAACCATTTCTCTTTCACTATTCACACATTTCCCATGGCAGTTTTTGTAAGGGAGATCCATTCTGCGATTTGACCTCCGGCCTGAGTTTCAATGACACCGTGCCCAGTGAGGCAAGGCCATGGGCAGGAGGAGTATTCTTGGAAGTCATTCCTGCAACAGGATGAGTAGTAGTAATGTAACTCTACACAAATGTAACTATAAACCACATAAATGTATTTTCCTCAAACCCATTCGACTTGCCCTTGGCTGGATTCTAAAAGCCCCACGGCCACTGTATCACCACTCCATGTCGTATGAAAAGTGTTGGAAGGCAAATTGGAGTAGAAAGGGATTGCAGTGTTAGAGGATTATAGTTAAATATCTCACATTAATATATTATATTGTACAGAAACAATAAGGACCATATAAACATAGTTAGTTCCCATAACTATGTGCAGATGAGAGACTTTGATGATCACATTTTATTACTTTTACAGTAAATCTGCTTCTGAGATGGAAGCCTGAGGAAAACACCTTTGGTGAGATTTAATAACTAAGCAATTCATGATATAATGAATGGAAATTGACGCAGAATCACTTTTGTGATATTTCTGTTCAAAGTATATGACTAACTCTAATTATGAGGAACAATTAATCAAACTTAAACTGAGGTACATTCTACAAAATAACTGTCCCACACATTTCTAAAATATCTCTGTTGTGAATCACAAAGACTGAGAATCTGTTATGATCAAAAGAGAATAAAGAAATAGGACAAATAAATCAATGCATGATCCAGAATTTTCTCTTGCTATAAAGAACATTGTTGGGACAATTGGCAAAACCCATAAGGTGTTCATTTCTTCATTTCAGATATTGAACTGTGATTATGTAAGAGATTTCTTCCATTTAGTAAAAAGACACCAAAACATTTAGAGAAAAGGTGAATCGTATCTGTGACTGACAAATGGTTCAGACAAAAAAATCTGGAAAGTGCCAAATAAGGACTTCCTGTTTCTCCTTATTTATCTCTCACTCACGTGGGCATCGAGCAGGAGGGGTAAGAGTGAGAAGCAGCCCACACACAGCTGTTCAGGGATGTCTGCAAAAGAAGCCCACCCACATTGCTTTTGGACACTGGGTGTGACTTGGAGGATATCAGGTTTGTCTGTTAGGGAAACTGCCAAACTCCTCCCTCCCCAATTGGCTTCTGTGTTTCCCTGCATGCTCTCTGAACAGAAGAGTGTCTCGTTCCTCAGACACCCGACTGAAGCGTCTTCCTTCTCAGTAGATTGAGATATTAGCTTAATTATACATTTTTTTCTTTTTGATGAATTCCAGTGACCTATAAGAAGGTAGAGGTCAAATGAGAAGAAGCATGGGGCTAAGCTTGCAATGCATTTGTTTTTTCACACACACACACACGCATGAAAAATGCATTTGTTATATATATAATATGGATATGGATTATGTGTGTGTGTGTGTGTGTGTGTGTGTGTGTGTGTGTTTGTGTGTATTCAGGACAATTAAATTCTAGGCCCCAGCTGTTCTCTTACTAGATGTCCGACCTCAGCAAATATTAGATTTATAGATCAGAAAATTGGAAAGTTTAGTAGGATCCTCCAAAACAGGATTTGGTGTCCACTTCTATAAAATACAGGTTGTAGGACTGAACTAAAGTCATGTACAGAAAAAGTGTCTTAAAACAAAAATCACCAAACTTAGTCCCTTCAGTCTGAGTGACACTTGGTGAATTTATTCCACCACTTCCAATGCTAAAAGATTCTCTCATGATCCTCATTATGAAAAAAGGGCACATAAGTATAACATAGAAAGGACAGAGCCTGAGGTATAGTTTTCCTGGAACTGAGAAGTTCAGCTTCTCTAATAACCAAGCCACAGACAGCCAGAGCTTTAAGAAGTTATGAGATCACCCACTTCTAGCACCTCGTAGTGGCATCCGTTATCATCAGTTGTCCTACACCTACTGCTCTTTCTTGGTCATTGGAACCTCTACTTTCTTTTGGAAATTCTCTTTGCCCCAGTCTTGGCAGGGCTATCAATCAAAGTGTTCAGAGTTCTCCTAGCCAAACATGGCATCTGCCTTCTGAGAATTTGAATCTTAAGCTAAACGATTCAAGGTCAAAATAATCTGTTAGGTCTGACATGTTTCTTCTGAGGCTCTGCGGAGTGTTTCTACGTATTCCTGTTACTTAGACCCTTGGCGTTATCCTGGTTCCAGTCCTTCCCCAACACTTGCTTTTCAACTTTCTCTTCCAATCAGTGAATTTTCATTTTTTTTTTTACATATTTTCACGTATTAAGGCTTAGGTAACCAGAGTGAGTTTCTATCACCTATAACAAAAGAATCCTCATTGATCCATCCTTCATCTTAAAGATCAAGAATCTAAGGCTCAAAGAGAATAAGCCACTTGTTTAAAGTCCTGGAGTGTTTTGGGACAAAAACCCAGACTAAACCCAGGTCAGCCAGTTTATTTACACTATATCTGCTCTCCCATCTAGAGCTGCAGCGATCTTGGAAGGAAGGAGTTATTTCTCATTGCTAAAGGACCAGTAGAGTGTGTTATTGAGCTCTTAAAGTCTATTGGACTTATGCTTCTGGACATAAATGAGTACCTGACACCAGAATTTGTTTTTAATAACAACAAAAAACAAATAATCCACATGTTCAACAGTCATAAAAAAAAAAGAACCAGTTACTACGTTATTGATATAAGTAACAACATGGACATATCTCAAAAACAATATGTTGAGCTAAAGAACCTAGACACAAAAGAATACACACCACGTGCTTTTGTTTATGTGATATTCCAGCATTGTGCCATTGAACATGGTAGCCACTCGCCGCAGATGGCTATTTAAACTTAAGTTGATTAAAGTTAGATAAAAATAAAAATTTAGCCCTGGCTGGTTTAGCTCAGTGGATTGAGTGCGGGCTGCGAACCAAAGCATCGCAAGTTCGATTCCCAGTCAGGGCACATGCTTGGGTTGCAGGCCACGGCCCCCAGCAACTGCACATTGATGTTTCTCTCTCTCTCTTTCTCCCTCCCTTCCCTCTCTAAAAATAAAATCTTAAAAAAAACTTGCTTAAATAAATAAATAAAAATTTAGTTCCTCAGTTACATTGGTCACTATGAGTGCAAATACAGAATATTTTCTTCATCATGGAAAATTTTATTGGATAATGCTATTCTAGAATATATACATCTCATATCTGATGAGAAAAGCAAGAGGGCATTTCTCTAGGGTCAGCAGTGAAGGAGGATCAACTGCTAAGAGGTATGAGGGAACTTTGTGGGTGATAAAAGATTCTTGGTTGTGGTGGAGGCTACATGGCATGTGGCCTCAAACTGAACACTTAGAATTACTGAATTTCATTGTATGTAAATCATACCTCAATAAGGTTGATTCTAAAAGGTCAGGTGTTTGATGCAAATTTTGTTTTAATCACTCATAATACTTATTGTTAGTTTATTTTTGCAAAGATATAAACATATTATTCATTTAACCATATTTTGCTGGTTCCTGTTGATACAGAGATGAATCAGACAGTAAATTCACCTTTAAGTTGTTCCTGGTCAGTACAGGCGATGGGCCCTATGCTAAAGAGCTCAAATCTGGGAAGAAAGTAGCAGCTGCCCTTACACAAGTGCATAATGATTCAAGGCATCAGAAAGAGGGCAGCTTCCTTTTACCTGGAGGCTTAAGAAAGGCTTCCTGTTTTTTTAAGGATTTGTAAGATGACATAAGATATATGTTGATGGGGTCTAAAAATATCCTGGGTGGAGAACAAAATATGACCCAAGGCAGGAGAGCAACCAGAAGAGTATGTAGCAAGTGGATGGAGAGCATGAAAGAGGGAAGGGAAATAATTCATGTGGATGTAAGTGAGCTGGGGTTTGAATATCATGTGTGGCAGAGTGCACATTCTTGTCTGCAAGGAGCTGGGAAGGAGAAAGTATTCCTTTCTCTTACATTATGTCCAGAGTCCCAGACCCTAATGCTGTGGTTTCTCTAAGTCCTTCACTTTCTCCTCTTCTTCATACATATCAAAGTTTTCACACACAGCATCATTCAAACATGTAAGTCGTAGTCAGAAAGGCAATTGCCTCTCTAGGCATCTGACAGCTTATTCTATTACAATCTCTTGCCTGAAACTTTAATTGCTGAAAACATACCTAACTTGCACATGACAAAAAAATATGCATTTGCATAGTAACCTGAGTCCCCTTGGAGAAGAGGAATGAAATATGTATGTAAGTGGCAATTATGGTCATTAAAATATAATTGTCACTTACTTTCCCAGGTTGTGGATGGCTGTGTGCTACTGGTGAGCTGTTGGGTCCTAGAGAGTTTGTCTGTTTGCTCTTAGTGTAGGTAACTCTCTGCATTTATTTTCACAATGCGATGGGAATCAATGTTTTCCATAATTATTTATATAAAGTTGTTTGCCATTTAGTATCTGTCCCTATTAGCTAAGTAAATTTAGGGTTTTTTTTTAATAACAACTATTTGTGTCAGGACATGTATTTTACATGTTTTTTTTTTTAATAAATTAGGCTATAAACTTTTTGAAATTAAAAACATGTTAGAAATGTTTCCAAATGGATAATTTATTTGAGAATCTGGAGCCTCTGCTGGTAATTTACAATATTTAGAACAGTCCTGCTTATGTCCTAGGGTAAACAAATGTCAGTCCCGAGCAGTGCAGAGGTCTTGCTGCTCTAAGTATGACACCAAGACCGGCAGCACCAGCCTCACCTGGGAGCTCACTAGAAATGCAGTGTCTTGCCCTCGCTGGTGTAGCTCAGTGGATTGAGCGTGGGCCTATAAAACAAAGGGTTGCTGGTTTGATTCCCAGTCAGGGCACATGCCTGGGTTGTGGGCCAGGTCCCCAGCTGGGGCACGTGAGAGCAACCACACATTGATGTTTCTCTCTCTCTCTTTCTCCTTCCCTCCCCCTCTATCTAAAAATAAATAAATAAAATATTTTAAAAAATGCAGACTTTCAATGCACAGAGAACCTAAATAGTCACTAACTCAAAGGAACATATGCACCACTATGTTCACTGAAGTGTTATTTACAATTGCCAAGATTTGGAGGCAGTTCAAGTGCCCACCAGTAGATGAGTAGATAGAGAAGCTGTGGTACATTTATTCCTAGTCCATTAAAAAAAAGGGGGGGATCTTACCTTTTGCGAAGGCATGGGTGGACCTGGAGAGCAGGATGCTAAGTGAAATAAGCAAGTCAGAGAAAGACAAAGACCATATGATCTCACTCAAATGTGGAATCTAATGAACAATGGAACCAATAGCAAAATAGACACAGACTCATAGAGAGCAGGTTGACAGCTGTGGTGGGGGTGGAGAGGGTAGAGGGAATGAGTAAAAAAATTAAAAAAGGGAGAAAACACTCATGGACAACAGTGGGGTGATTGAGGGGTGGGGAGAGTTGGAGGATGGTGTGGGGGGATAAATAGTGATGGAAGACTTGACTTGAGGTGGTGAACACAATACAGTGTTCAGATGGTATGCTGATATGTTGTGGAACTGTGCACCTGAGACATTTGTAATTTTGTTAACCAGTCACCCCGATAAATTAAGTAAAAAGATGAAAAAAAGTAGAGACTCAGGCTCCATCCCAGACCTTGGAACAGATTTCCAGGTGACTTGAGGCATTAAATTTGAAGAGCACAGCACTAGAGATCATTATGTTACTTTTTGCTTTATAAATGGGAAAGGCAAATCCCTGAGTGATGGAACAATTTCGCCACTGCCAAAGGATACTGTGTATTTTAAATTTAAGAACTTTGTATATCACGGTCATCTGTATTTGCCGATAGCAAGGAATAAGGCCAAACACTTTAACTCCAATTAACAAATCTATAATTAATTAGTGAAATGATCTTCCCTTCAAGTTTCACATTTTGTAGAACAAGCTGTTTGATTTGGCCAGGGCTCAGGCCGGCATATTTGTGAATTTCACAATTCACAGATGTCAGACACTCTCAGGCTAAGTAAGGGAGGAGAATATCAAGTTTTAAATAGCTTCTTCCTTCTATTCTGACTGAAGCAACAAATAAAATAGTTTTTACAAAATACTTCTTGAATTTGAATATCTCATAGGGAAATTTCAAATTCTCTGAAAAGAACTTTGGATTGTCTCACGACTTTGACAAATACTGATGTCCCTAGTTTACAGGTTGCCTGTGATTAGAGGCTGCATGGAAGATGTAAACTTGTCGTGTTAGTGACACTTGGGCACACACTTTTTTTTTCCAGTTGGAGTCTATTTTACTTTAGCTTCTGAATCATATTTCATTCAATTTCCAAATCCACAAAACCAGGATAGGTTCACAGCCTGTATTGCAAAAGGTAGTAAATTATTCCATATGCAGACTTGTTAGTATTCTATAATTTTTGGATATATGAAAAATTTAATAGTTTTACTCTTCAGTAGGTTCAGACAAAGCAAAACCAAAACCAGCAAAAACAATAAGACATAAATAAGAGTGAGACAGACTGATACAGACTAAAATCAAGTAGAATGTTTTTGCTAACAGGCAATTTGAAATAATTTTTTAAACTTCAAAATAGTCTCAAATATTATAGTATTTTCATTTTAATATCAGTTTGAGAATAGTGTGTGTGTGTTTGAGGTAAGATATTTACAAAACCCAACAAAGGTTATTTTCTTTTATTTGGGGCAGGCAAAACTTCTAAGAGGTTGTGAATAGCTATCTCTTTCTCTTAGTTCAGAGGAAGAGTGAGTTCTAGGTTAAATATAATCAAGGAATTTCCCTGTCTTTGCTATTTGAGATTGTGACCACAACAGGCGGTTGGCTGAAAGGGAGAACGAAAGGGGGTGGGGGTTGGGGGGAAGTGAGATGAAAAATAAACAACCTTCCTAAGCAGCTCTGTACAAAATTTAGCTCCAGAGCAGCTCCAGAAGCCCTCAAGTCAAGTCAGCATGCAAATACAAGGAAGTGTTAATTAGCTGGAGTAGAGTGGACACTCATAACCTCAGTTCTGTTATAAAAGTCCAGGCTGCTGAAATTAAACTCTGATGCCATTCATGCCAGCATCCAATCACCAGGGAGACCAGAAGTTCAGAGATGCCTTCAAGTTGCCAACAAGCGTGGCCACTATACGTCAAGGATTCTAAAGCCGTGATAGAGGAGGAAGAACATATTTAGAGAGGATGCCCAGCTGGTAAGATTTGACTGTTTCTGATGTTTTAGTTCCTTGATGAATCTCATTGGTTAAAATCAAGACACGCTCCGCCTCTTTGCAAATGTGTGTGAAGGGGAAAAGTGTCTAAACTTTTATGTCTGATAGCATTTGACCCTATTGCTTTTAGTTAGCGTTCTGGCTTTCTGTCTCTATATACACAGGTATATGTGTATATGGTATATAATTGTTCTCCATTTGTTGATATCAAAGAGAATTGGAGGAAATGAATCTTGAAACTTCACGGTGTGCCACCCTACAGTACTGTCCCGACCCTTACATCCAGCGGTGAGTTTAAACGTGACATAACTTCTGTCAAAACTTAATTGCAGTGCCTTGTGTATTCTGAGTGTTTCTGCTGTGTACAAACAGCAACCCCTCCCTGTTTATGAGCACAGTGATATTATTTTGGACTTTCTGTGGACTTAAAGTGGTCTGTGGGCATCTTTTTTTAAATTAATTTTTCTTTTTTAGTTTAAGAATAAATGGACAAAATGACTAAGTTTGAAGACAATCTTCCCATGGTTTCTTTAAAAAAAAATCACACCATGTTAAGGTGTTTAAAATCTGTTATTTGCCTTGCTTGGCACTCACCCACCCAAGAAGAAAAATTTCATTGGATAAGGATAATTTATGAATGATCTCTAAGTCAAAATAAACACAGAATAATTTTAACTCATTAAAAATGGGTAAATAGCCCTTGTATTTCTATCAAGGGGACTATGGCTTGTCATTTTGGCTTTAAGGAATATTTTCTTCTTAATTTGTTTCATAACAAACATCATCTTTTGACAAGTCTGACTTTTAAAACTTATTATTATACTGGTTTATTTATGTTTACAGGAAAAAAATTTGCCTAGCACTAAGAAGGAATATTAGTGAGCATGCATGATGTGTGTATGTGTTTCAAATTAGAGTTTGCTATTTTTAAACTGGTAAATGTAATCTGAACAGTGTTGTTCCAGTCATAAAGTTATGGGAGATATTCAAGTCGTATGTAGCAGTGTGATGTTGTTAATTCAACAGCATGAGATTTGATGTTGGAATTTCATGCTTTATTTTATAAGACTAATGAGAGAGGGCCTCTGAGTGTTGAAAACAGTGGGGTTATGAAGGGGTTAACTTGTCACTCACCACAGGTGTCTGTTGGAGCCACATACTAGAAGTGAAGTGGGCTTTCTGAGCAGAGCTCAGTTACATTGCCCAGGAAATTATGGAAGATGTGTGATCTTTTTTCATTAATATAATTTGTTACCATGTGGAACACTAATGTGTACTATGTAGGCTTTGCTTTGCTTTTTGTGAGGTTTCTGGTGGGCTGTGTGAAAAAGCAGAAAAGTATATGGAATGGTTGAAAGAGAAAGAAATAAAGAGAGGGAAAAGGGAAGAAAAAAGAGAGGGAAAAGGAAAGAAAGAGAGAAAGAGAGAGAGAGAGAGAGGGAGGGAGGGAGGAAGGGAGAAAGGAAGGAAGGAAGGAAAAAAGGAAGGAAAGAAAAAAGGAAGGGAAGAAGGAGGGAACAAGTTTGTGGTTTTCCAAGATGAAATGGAAAATGTGAGTGATGTTTGATTCCTTCCTTGCTCTCTCTGGAGTCTATATGTTCTTGGATAGCTTGAAAATCAGATTTAGTTAGAGTTGGAGATTGGATCGATAAAATGAAAAACCCCAAAGATTTTCTCGTTTTCAAAATTGATTATAGCCTCAAAAATTTCTATTCCACTAAAAATCCTTTGAAACAGTATTTCTAAGAGCATAATTCTGATGAAACATTAGTTGGATTATGCTCCCCTTGAAGGCACCTTTTTAAAAGTAGGTACTTGGATATACTTCAGCTCTAGAAGAAACTTTTTCTATTGATTAGGAACTCACACGTTAATCATCCTGTACACCTCTGTCTACAGCAGCAATTTTCAACTAGTACGCCACAAGAATTTTAAAATATGCAATATCTGACTATTTAGTCAGGGACGCTGACCTCTTTTCCCTCAGATTGTCAAATAAAAACAGACAACAGCCAACACAATAGCCAGCCCATATGAATGAATCCAATTTGTACGTATTTTTTGTCAGATCAGCAAAAAATATATTTGGGGGATGCTGCAGAATTTTAGTAATTAGTTTATATGCCATGAGACGAAAATGGTTGAAAATCGCTGGTCTAGAGGCATTTGTAGTGATTGATGAGAGAGGCCTGCAAATATAAATAAATGAGGAAATTACTTTTCATGTTGCTCCAACAAACTAAGTTCATGGGGCACATCTTCAGAAAGCTCAGTTTTGGAAGATGGTAAACTTCAAAATAGTAACAGTATTTTAAAATAGTTTTGAATTTTGATGAATGCCCTGAGCTTAATCATGGTGACTGTCACTTTTGGGGAAAGGAGGGAGGTATATTGGAGAACTGCGAGACTGTAGGGCAGAGTGGTCAGGTCATTTCTATTTGCCTAACAAGTTGTTTTAGGCATGATTATGCACTTCCTATTTGTAATTAAACTTAGCCCAAAAATAAAATAAAAAGCAGAAAAATATTCATTCCTGAGCATCTACTCTGTGCAAGGCACTGAGCTACAGTAATAAGCTACAACTATAATGTTTATTTAACTCTACGGTACATGTATATTTAATTATATGTTTTCTCAAATACTAGGTTGGCGAAAAAGTTTGTATGGTTTTTTCCATAAAACAAAAGACACATTTTTCATTTTCACCTATAACTTTATTGATTTGGATGTTTTGAGTATGTCAGCTATCTCCCATGTGGTGTCATTGTTATGGTGGAGAGAGACAGACCCGAGTGAGGAGGCTTTTCCCCCACCTTGGTTCTTGTCTCCCCACAAGAGGTGAATTCAAGCAAGAGACAAACGCGCAGAGTAGAGTTGAGATAGTTTATTTATACACTTGAGCAAAAGCTACAAGTGGGTACTCGGCTAATTGGAGTGCCCTATTTGGGTTCAGGGGCTATATCCCTCAGCTGGCTTCTGGAGGTATCCCTCTTTCCCTTCTAAATCTTGGGAATAATATACAGCTACAAAGGCTTTCTTTCTCAGTAAAGCTCTTTGTCTTAGTGAAATCGTTATAGAAGCCCCCCTTTTCCAGTACAGAATCTCAAGGAGTCTGTATCCCTTCCTCCTGCTTATGATGTTCAGGACACCCAACAATCTTAGTGAGATCATTACGGAAGCCTCTTTTCTCAGCACAGGGTCTCAGGGACTCTCCCCTCCTCCTGTGCTATTTTGCTTGTAATGCTAAGGCACCTGGCAAACTTATCAAACCGAAACTCAGGACTGCTGAGTCAATTGGCGAGACTTGTTTTCATTTTGCTTCTAGCTTCCTGTATTTAATTTCTTTGTTAGACTGTAATGGCGAGGACTCTGCCTTTATTTCCCCTCTGGCCACTCATTCCTAGCTGCAACCTCACATAATGTTGATTGTTCTCATTTAATGTCTCGATTTGATTGCTATCAACTTCAGCTATCAACCCGACAGTGGAGCATCGCCTAGCGAGAAATCTTCCACTCGAAACTTTGCAAAACACTTTTGACACATTTGATCAATCACAGCACCTTCTCCATACACTGCACAAATCTTTCTTGGCATTTCAGTTGCATTTTTACTTTTCTTGAAATAATACGCATATTATGCTGAAAATGTTGCATATTTACTTTCATTTTAATATTAAAATGGTTACACAAAAATTCACTAATTTTCATGTTTTTTTAATGCATGCTGATATGACAGCCATGACAATACAATCTAACAAAATTGTTTTGAATGAAGTTCAAGACAACTAAGCGCTACTGGAGCCATCTTACGGGAAAAAAAAAACAACAAAACTTTTTGGCCAACCCAATATTCTTAACTGTTTTGTCATATATTTTAAGGAGTGACTTATTAGTACCTTCTCATCTGTATTATTTAATGAGTAAATGAACCAATAAATAAGTGAAAAACCACTGTTAAGTGACATTGTCAAAGTGTAAGAGTCATACATGTAGTGTCGTTTGATTTGAGTTGGTTTTCTAAAGAGACAACACTTGTCGTTCTCGGTTTACAAAATCTATTTCAAGATAGACCAAATTTAATCATTCTATAATCATAGTCATCTACATAGTTAAATTTGTCTTTTTTCCTGACCTTGTCTTTAGAAAGAAGTCACAAGAGAACTTTCAAAAACAGAAAGAAAAATATCTTGTTATTTTTAACTCCAAGCTACCTTAATGTATGAATTTCCTTTTATCCAGAACAGAATAAATGACAGATGTTATTATCATTTATTATTGAATGTTAATGCCATTCCCAAAAAGCCAATTTTAGTATACATTTTACAGTGCTACGATAATCATTCTTTCAGTTAAAATTGAATGAATACTTTGTTTTTTGTGTCTTAGCATATTGACATGTTATGCATTTAGTTGATCTCTGAAGTTGATGCTAGTTTATTTCAGTCTTTGTAAAAACTTCTCTGAAAATCAAAAATGCAGTTCAGCTACAGAGCTTAGATTTCCATTTCACTGATATTGACCATTACAAAAAGAAGGTAACAGAATTATGTCTTGTCCTGTTATTGCTCATTTACTTTTAACAAAATATTGAAGCATAGATGAAATGATACAAGATCAATAAATAAGAGCCAATGCCTAAAGTAGCATTTCTTTATAATAAAAACTTTATAAAAGAAGCTCTGTTGATTTTTTATTAGGTCAGTACTCAAAATAAACCTAAAATTTAATTTTTTACAAGATAAATCTTTGCTAATTTATTTTGGGGGTTGTAATTTGGGCCTCCTTGAATCCCTACAATTGCCATCTAGTTTTTAAAATAGGTATTTTAGCCAAGGAATACTAAAAGATTAATTTTTTTCAAAAGAAGCTGAAACTGTTAAAGTGCTGTGTGGGTGAGTAAGAAGTATTTCCTGTGAAAATTACATATTGATTGTGAATTTTACGCTTTTTTAGCTTAAAGGTCAACTTTATTAACTGTTCTTTCTAAATATATCCCAAAAGGAAGGGTGGGGACAGTGAACTTATTAGTGAAACACAGTTTCACTAAAATCGCATAAAGGCATATGTGCTTCTGTCTTGGGTGCCCTCTTTACATCTGCCTTCCATCCTTCTGCTTCTTGTTCTGTACCCCAGAAAGTTAGCTTCTAAAAATCATTGACACTTCCTTTCACTTCTGGTTCCCTCTTGTGTGCAACCCCTGGGAACCTCTAGCAGGATATCGAAGGATACAAGGAGAGTGAAGTTGGGGTGCATGCTTCCCTGGCCACCTCCTTGTTGGGTTTTCTACTGAAGGCTGTAGGTCCTGTCAAGGCCCCTGCCCCAGGTCCAGGTGTCCTGAGTTCAAGTAATTGCTCCTTCCTCTCACTTACCTTTAAGTTTAGGGGTGGTAACCATTCCCAGCCACTGTTAACTCCAAAAACCCATACCAAATCTCTTACCCCTTGATAAACAGTCTCTTCATTAAACTCTCTTCAATTACTCTTTGTTCAGGTGCTCTTTTTTCTGCCAGGATCATGGCAAGTGCAAAAATTAAAATATGACCATAGTGTTATATGTATAGGAAGATTTCCAAGATGGATATCACATAATAATACAATACAATTTCTGATGTGCGATAAAGGATGTATGCATCCATTGCAATAAGCAAACCAGTTTTTAGTAAGGCCAGTTTATTAATTTTAGCCATCTCCATAGTCACTAAGTTTCTGTATCTGACTGAAAAGGATGAGTCTACATGTTGCAGTCTGGGTATTTTGTTTATACTAGTACTTGAAAGGAGCAAGGCAGAGAACAGGAGAGTTATTTCATAAAGAAATATGAAGGTACAATTTATCAACAAGCACTAATGTATCCACCAGTTGTGACCAAGGAAGAGTTGCTTTAAAGCCTTACAATTTCACAAGAATGAGTTTTAAAAGACCTTTATGGCCAGCTGTGGCTAGCCGAAGGGTGGTGCATTATATTCTGTCTGCTTCTCCTGAGCTGTGAATGCACTGAAATGGCGGAGAGGCAGGGAAGCGTGTTAGCACAGTGCACATGGGACTTGTCAAAAATCCGGATAATAGTTTTAACTCTACCACTAACTCATTACGTGACCTTCATGAAATCACTCAAACTGTCTAAATCAAAGATTTCTCATAAGGTAAGTAGGGATAACAAACCTGGTCTACTATTCACAAATAAGAGTTGGAAAATTAAATATGAACCCAGCTAAACTGTGAAATTCATTTCCTTAGTGTATTTGCTCCACCCTGCTATTTTGTGGGCAGCACACCAGCAAACTAGGGAGTCTCTCCCAGGAACAATTATGTCTTCATGTAGGCATACCTTACATTCCACTTTGCTCCCTATCATCTTTAAATTAAGGGCAAATGTCACTATGGGTCTGGACAGGATCTTGGCTTGTCTCCCTCAATTCTTAGATTTTAGATTTGAGAAATCTGAATCCCAGAGGAGTTAAGTGATTTGCCAAAAATCACACAACAAAATAGTAGAACCAGGTCTGGAATTCAAGTCTTTTGACTCCCAGTTCAATGTTATTTCTACAAGAGTACCTAACATTCTATGAGATATGCATAGGACTTTTCAGTTAAGAAAGTGTTTCCCAAAACATTAAGTATCTATCTACCTAGAAGGTGAGTAGGTGTGGTAGACAGAATAATGACTTCCAATGGTAGCCATATCTTAACCCCCAGAACCTGCAAATACGCTATATTACACAGCAAAAAGGAATTAAGGTTGCTGATGAAATTAACACGACTATTCAGCTGGCCTTAAAATGGGTAGATTAAGTTGGATTATACACGTGGACACAATGTAGTCATGAGTCCTTCAAAGTGGAAGTGGGAAGTAGGAAAAACAGAGTGATGTGATGTAAGAAGGCTCCACAGATTTTGACAATGGAAGTGGATCGTGAGCCACGGAAGGCTGGCAGTTCTCTGGAAGCCTGAAAAGGTCTGACCTACAGAACTGTAAAATAATGCATTTGTATTGGTTTAAGGAGTAAATTTGTATAATTTGTTATAGTAGCGTTAGGAAACTAATTTACTGGATTAAGGATTTTTAATCCCTATTTGCAGCTATGGAAACGAAAACTAACTTTTTTCTTGGTTTTGATTTGTTTGTTTAAAATAGTCCACGAACTTATGCTTTTATTTATTTATTTTGATGCTGAGTGGGGAAGGTAGAAACTATGAGTCAAATACAATCCTAGACCTCAGAAAATCCAAAGTAGAACCACATGCACAGGCATAATACAGAAAGATACAAGGGAGGGTAGAAGAACCTGGGCAACCCAGCTACAGCCTGCAATTGCAAAGCATTCATTCTGGAGGCAGAAAATTAGAAGGGTGATATTTGTTAGTAGCATCTGTTAAAGTATCTCAAAATGCTTTACACAGACATATACCTGACTCTTAGTTAGTAACCTCGTGTGAGGCCCAAATTCAGATTCAGGAAAATACAGTAATTATATACCTTCACTTCTGATCCCAGGAATTCAGAGGGATGGGAAAGCAACACCCTGAGAAAATGATTTGACAAGTCTAGGTGAAGCTTTGGAATTGCACACAAACAAATACAAACAATTTTCATTCATGTAGCTCTGGGACCACTCTTGGAAAACAGCTCCAGTATTTCTGGTGCCGTGAGGCTCCCGGTCATTCCTAGGTTTTGTGATGCTTCACTTTGAAAAACTGACATCGAGCAGCAGAAGGAATTAAAAATCAGCGTTTTTATCAAGCACCCCAGTTGATTTGTTTGTTTGCAAACCTAATTTTGAGAACTGTTACCTATAGTGAGGGAAACTTGGACCTAATGTCCCAACAGAAGCTCATAAAACAGTATCCAGGGGTATGAACAACAGACACATGCCTTCCAAAAGACAGACTTCATGTACTTGTTTTACTTAGAAGCCAAATGGATTGTGAGATTAAAGTGGCAATTTTCAATCTGTTTCAAGTTAAGAGAGCCAAGTTTCTGATTAGCTGTTTTGCAGCTCAAATTTGTCCTGACAGGGTTTCTATCTTCTTTAAAGCACTCAGCAAGGAATAGTCCTCAAGCAACAAGTGATGGATGGAGAAAGCACTATAATTATGATCAAAGTCCAAAGACTCTGGTCTATATAATTACCCACTTCCCAACTTCTGAAAGTCACTTTGTTCCATTTAAAATGGGATGAGAAATGGACATGGGGTGAGGTGTACTTATTGGTTAGTCAAGGTTTGGAAATGACAGTTATTAACATTTCTGTTTTACCTTAAGCCATAATATTTGTGGATGATTTAGATGGAGAGAATTGTCTAGTCTCATCCTTATCATTTGCCTTCCATTCCTCACTTATACCTGACTCTCTTTTTATAATGAATTAGACTCTTCAAGTTCAAAATGAAATCATTAAGTTCAAGATAATATAAGGGCTCAAAATCCCCTTACCAGTTTCAAATTTTCAGTACCTGTTTTTAATGAATAAAAACTTAATTTACCAACTTGAATAGCTACCACCCGCTCTCACTTCCCATTAACCTAGGTAGGTCTCTCATAATTGAGGGCAAAACCATCATTCTAATAAGGTGAAGAGTGGTAAAACATTTTAAGGCAAGAAGTACAAAATTGAAAACTGGTGAGATAATTTAATCGGCCTCATGGTCACCTAGAGTAAATTTTTAATGTAACCTTTATTACAGATATAGTGTAGATTGAAGTAAATAATATATTACATATAAATTCATGATAGGGATAACACTACAATGGAGACTTTTGCTTTTTAAGTTATGTATCTTATGCCTTAAGATTGTTGATTGCATTTAACTTAATCCCCCATGTTATTCTGATATTGCCTCAATTTTTAGAGCTTTTTTGAAAATACCAAGCTTTAAATCCTTTATTTGAAATTCATCATTAGCTTTCTTTTTTTCTGATTCATTGAAACATTTATTTTATATTTGATATATATACATAAAACTGAATTAAATAGTGCCATTTAATTCTTAAGTCCATAAATAATTATAGTGTATTTACTGAATTATTTATTCAATGAGAAAACTTTGTTCCAACTTTTCCATGATATTGCAAACTCCTCTAAATAAAAAGTGCTAATAAGATGTGTACTTCATTTTATTATTTTTTTAAAGCTCTTGTTATCTCAGGCAATGAATAAAAACTTTCTGTTTGACCAGATTTGCAGACTAAATTAGGAGCAACAAAAAGACTTCTGGTCAAAATGAATTTTTTTCAACATCTCAATTGATAATATACACCTAAAATATCACAAGTACAACTTGAATACCCTATAAAGGCTGATGTGGCTTCAGTTGTGGTTACTTCACTGGAACTTGAAATACGAATGAATGACTTCTGCACCGTGGCACTGGTGTGAATGTAGGCCCTCTTAGATTTCACACTTGCGCTGACTCACTCTCATATAGAGTCCGATGGAGCGTAGTATCTCTCCTCACTGAGAAAGACCTTCAGTGTTGCCCTGTCTGTGAGTCTGCTACTGGCCTTTCTATCTGGCATTTGAGGTCTGACCTTATTGTTCTACATGCAATTTAAATACAATTTCACCTTTAAATCTTGAATCCTTCGAAGCAGGATTCATGCTCTGAAGCATAAAATAGAAAGTTCAGTTTTTCCTTTGTACTTCTCTTCCTCTCTTTTTTTTGTCTTTCTGTCACAGAAGCTCTGTATTTCTTTGCTTCTTGAGAAAACAGATATACCCAAATAAGCTAAAAATGTCACAAAGCATTTTCTTTAACCAGCCCATGCTTTGCTCTGCCAAAGTAAAATTGGGGCATTTTGTAAGAAAAAGTGAAAAATTGTAACAGCAATATCTCAAAAGTAAAAACATTAAACTGATAAAATATTTGACTTGGATTTTATAGGAAAAAAATTATTTTTAAGTATTAGTTTATCTGAGTTGCTAGACACATTTTAAAGGGTTTTATAAATTAGCTACTATTTAAATAAACGTAACATACTGTTTGGAGTGACAAAGACGAATAGAAAAAGGAAAATAATAATGCCTGAAAGAGTTCACCTTCTTTGTAAACTACAAAACTATTCCATATGTTCAGTAAATATTTACTAAATGCTAGATGTTGGATATGTGATCAATTTAAAAATTCAATGTTTATAAGTATTTGTTTTTACCATTGAAAATCTGGTTGTAGAAGCATCTGAATTAAGTGAGAAGTAAAGGAAGATCTTTGAAGCTCAGGCCAACACATACGTGTCAGAGCACTTTAGGTATCTCAGATGGAACATGGACAGGTAAGAGTACTTAGGATTGGATATTAACCACATAAAATTATTTATTAAATAAATGACATGTTCTCAACAATCATGGAAGCCAGCAAAGAAAAATCTAGTTAAAACAGTTGTTTTCCACGTCATCTTTTAGGTAGATAATTTTTTATACATAGGAGTTAAAATTATAAAATAATTTCAATGTTTTATTCATTATATAAATTACATAAGAACTCTCCCTTTTGTATATTTGCATTTATTATATAACTAGCTGCATAATGATCTCACAGCAATGCAACTCAATACATTTATCTTTTTCTTTATTGAGCCTCTAGGTTGATTATAAGTTTTACTATAGATTAAAATATCATATAGACACCTTTTTTGAGTTACTTACTTGAGATTGTTCCAGGGAACAAATATTGAAAGAAAGCAAAATGATATATGTTCAGTTCATTCAAACTGCTATGTGTTTACCTGCATTATGTCATAAAATACATTTTTTTTAGTTAATATCCACAGTTTGCAGAAAAGGAAAGTCATTTTCAGAGAAATAACCTATTTAACTAGGGTGACTTAACCAGTAAAGGGAAGGAACTCTTTGTGTTTTCACTCTCACCTGGGTCAGAATTTGAACCCTGGACTCTTATCTAAAGATTTTGCTGCTTCCCCCCCTAGAAAATGCCCCCTAAGAAGTGAGACAGTGGCAAATAATAGGATGTATTCTTTTTTAAGTTTCTGGAAAACACGCCTATTTAAAAGGGTGTGCTGGTATATTCTGCCAAAGTTCCAGCTTTGGATGTTATTACATTTTGCTAATTTAATAGATGTAAAATGAGATGTAGTTTTAATTAGCACTTTTTTATTAACCACAATTACAATTATAATTACAGAAACTACAATTACTAATTTTAAAAGATCTCAACTTTTGATCCTATATTTTTAGAAAATGAGGATGAGACATAAACAAACTAAATATCTACTATTTATGGAATTCTTACCATGTGTCAGAAACTGTTCTAAGCACTTTAGATATTTAATTTTACACTCTAAACTTTGAACCACTTAAAGAGATATTTGATATTATTATCTATTGCTAACCAAGGAATAGTAGTATAATGCTTAAGAAACTGCAGTTGGGGGCCGTGTGCCTTGGTCATTTCTCTCTCTACCAATTGTTAGATCTGTCAACCTAATCTCTATGTGTCTGTTTCTTTATGTATACATGAGTATGATAATAGTAGTACCTGAATGACTGGGTTGTTTTGAGAATTGAGTCGATTGTAGAAATAGCTGAAGACAGACTCTAGTACATGGTATGCACATATAGGTAGTAGCTCTAATTATCATTATTCTTTTTTTATAAAGATTTTATTTATTTATTTTTAGACAGAGGGGAAGAGAGGGAGAGAGGGAGAGAATGCCTCTCACATGGCCCCCACTGGGAACCTGGCCGGCAACCCAGGCATGTGCCCTCCTGACTGGGAATTGAACTGGTGACCCTTTGGTTCCCAGTCTGCGCTTAATCCAATGAGCTACACCAGCCAGGGCTAATTATCATCATTCTATAACTGAAGAAATTGAGGCACTGATGATTGACTCTGTAACCTGCTGAGGCTAGACATAGAGAAGATGAGTAAGATCCGTATTTCTGCAATGTGTTTTTTTTATGACAAGTAAATTCTATGTAGGAATGATGTTTAAACATAAAGAAAACTTATAAAAGGGACCCTAAAAACTAATTCACGTTCTAATGAAATAGTTTGAATCCGAAGAGGGAAAATGTTACCAAGTATCATTTTTACCATTAATACAACCTTGGAAAGCCAAATTTGAGGACAATCTTAAAAACCTATGGAAATACATAACTTTCGGTCAGAGTAAATAGGGACTTATACACAAAGTTTCAACTGCACAAGCTTGGAACTGCCCAATTTGGGAACTTGGGACCACTTCCAAAACTGTCCTTTAATTATCTTCTTTTCCTCACTACTTCTTTTTTTTTGTAAAAAAGTGATTTTATTTTATTTTTTTAAAATTAATCTTTGAATACAGTTGTCTCCATTTTCACACCACCACTTTCTCCCACCCCACCTACCCCCATCTCCCACCCTCAACCCCACCCCCCTTTGGCATTGTCCGTGGGTCCTTTATACATGTTCCTCACTACTCTTTCCACCTTTAATAATCTTTTATTCCTTCACTCTTTTTGCTACCTCTTTGCTGTTGATAACTCAAAACTATACTATACACTAATTCTGTTACTGAAATTTTCCAGTTTAGATAGAACTTTCTTCTTCCTACTTTCAACCCTATCCAGATTAATCTTACTTTTTTTCCCATTTCTACTCCACTAATATGATATTCCTTTTCTATTGTGATATTTTGACTTAACAGCATTTTTTAACAAATTTTCTCACCATATTTGACTTTTTTCCTTTTACTTTCTGCTAGAGTATCTTAATTAAAAGCTGTTCTTTCTCCAAAAACACTCATATTGCCCACTGATCCCAGTTGAAGCAAAGCCTTCTACACACACTTCTTTTCATTCACAGGGCAAGAACAGAAACTAACATGTATCTTGCACAACACTGCTGTTTTCAAATTCTTCTTTATTTACTATCAGTGAACAATCTCATGTCTTCTGAAGTGTCTTTCATTAAAGAGATTTACTGAACTTCGTGACAATGCATTGATCTTTAGGAGATTTTCCTTTGTAATTTGGCTCCATTTCCCTCTTCTCCCATTCTTTGGAAACTCCCATATTCCTTTGATGACCTTCCTACAATATAAGTCTCACAGTTCCTGGACTTCCTCAGCTGAAGGGATTCTAATTTCCACTCCATTCCAGACACCAGCCCACACAACCATGTCCTAGACTTCATCATTACCTGAAGTTATTCTGTCCTAAATCATACTATCTTCACTTCCCTTTCTGGTCATAATCTACTTCTTACCCTCCAGTCTGTACTGAGTCCGTTCCCTCTGCTCACCCTCCCAATCTTCCCTGTGAAAATTCAATCCTTTCTTCAAGTGTTGCCTTCATTTTTATTTATTTCATAATGTCTTCTGTGCATGCTTACTTGTAAGTTTTGGTTCACTTACTAGACCCTCACTACTCAAAGTGAAGTTCACAGAATAATATAGAATCTGGGGGCTCACATCAGTCCCAATAAATGAGGATTTATATTTTAATAAGAACTCTTGGGGGAGTTGTGAATACATTAAATTTGAAAAGCATTGTTCTAATCTAGTAATTCTCCAGGTGTGATCCTGATAGCACAGCAATAGAAATGCAAATTTTCAAGCCTCATATAAGCCCTACTGAATCAAAAAGCTGGAGTTGTGGCCCAGCACAGCGTTGTTTAGTAACACATTCTTCAGGGCATTCTACCGCACAATGAAGTTTGAGAACCCGCATGTTCAACTTTCAAGGGGAAGGGATGGCTTGTTTATTTTGATATCCCTGTGTCGCATATTTTCAACCCTCATTTTCTTACTATGCTATTTTGTCTATATAACATATACCACCTTCAAAAATACTATTCCATTTACTCATTTACTGTTTTTCTTACCTGTCTCTCCACACTGGAAAATACAAAACGAGGACAGGATATTTGTCCACTTTGTGCCTTGTCTTATTCCAAACAGAACAGCATTTGGCACATGTGGGTGCTCAGTAAATAACTCCGGACTGAATGAATTATGGAGAAACAGTTCATAAAAAATCCTTAGTTGCTTATATTGCTTTCCCTGATGACCAAGAAACAATTTCTTTAAAAAGAGTGAAAAGTGTTTATTGAGAAAGGCTTTTTTTCTGGAGGGTGGGGGTAGGATTGTTACAGAGCAGAACAAGGGGGGCCCGGGACGGTGATACTATTACTCAAAGAGACTCAGGTCCATCTTGTCCGCCGCCTTAAAGGAAAGATATCTCTCAATGCCAGAGATTCGTGAAAAGGAAAGGAAACATTTATTTAGTGCTATACAAACTTATAGTAGTGACCTAATGTCTTTACCAAAATCCCAAAGTCCCTTAAAACACCCACAAACACACACAGTCCTTCCTTCCCCCTTGCCCAGTCTGGGGTACCGTATCTCAGGAAAGGAGATAGAAGTCCAGTCTCAGGCAATGTCCGGTTATTGCCAGTAATCCGTGCTCGGCTGGTAGGCCTCTCTCGGTTCTCGGCACCATC